>JAFMPE010115226.1:9403-21401 GCA_024759925.1 Ficus religiosa | reverse complement strand
AATTTAGGCACGTACAAACGATGATGTACTGGGAAAGAAAAAGATAAGGATCATTTTATATAATATTCTTCCTTAATTATTCAGTAAAAGAAATAAATTATTGCTGCATGTGATTCGGCTGTTTTAGTGTCATTTATTTATTATGTTTGAGTGTGGGACGGTTAATTTCAAACGTTCTGTTTTTGCTACATTTAGCTATTCAAAAATGATAGTTAATGACAAGTTGAATTAATAATTCCTATTATTAATACTGCCTTTAATTTTTCATCAATATCATTAATTATTTTATATTTTTTTAAGGATAGTAAGTCCTAAGATTGATATATAGGAAGTTAAAAACTTCATAACTTGTATTAAAAAGATTATCCTTAGGAGACTCGTTGAATTCAAATGCTGAATTAAAAACTTCATAACTTGTATTAAAAGATTATCCTTAGGAGACTCATTGAATTAAAATGCTAAGACCCAAATTAAAAAATGGTAATAATAATTACCACTTAGTCATAAACTTAATTAACATTCAATTCATTACAAATCCATTCCATTAGAATTGTCGCTTAAGCTAAATTAAAAGCCAAACCTGCCGGCCCTTAAAAAAAGGTTTCTCTTTCTCCGGTCACAGATGGTGACATCAATATCACTATTCCCTCTAATATTTCATCTTTTGACTAATATTTTTTTAGTAGATGCTCTTTCTTTATTATATCATACTATATTATATATATATATATATATGGTAAATACATTGTCTTTCTTTATTAATAATGCGAAATAAGGGTTCCAGGATCCTAGAATGAAAGTGAAAGCCTGGGAGAGGAACCATGAAGATAACAAAGAGGGTTCAAAAGTAGTCTCATGGGAATATGGTTTTAAATTAAAGCAATTAAAAAAAAACTAGGATTTACAATCCATATCTTTTTCAGCCTATACCTATACATATATAGATCATAAGTTTGGTTCATCACAAAAAAAATAATAATAATAATAATAATAATAATAATTTTTGGTTGTGATAATTACTAGGGTTTTGTGGCTATAGCTATATAGATTGGACTACATATATCTTTACAAAATGTTTTGTTAGGTACAAAGGTAGAGCTTCCATTGGAAGATTGGGGGAAAAAAAAAGAAGGGAAGGTTTGGTGATGCACTACAGATAAGTGGATATCAGGTGCAAGTTGAAACCTTGTATGCTAGGCAAATTAAAAATAGAAAGTGTTTGATTGAGTGGTTCATGAACTTCTTGATGTGGATAGCTACAAAACTTGGTGTTCCCCAATGTACAATATATATATATATACATATAGATGACTTTTAATCACAAAATTTGTATGATACTTTATGTAACAATATTTTTGTGTGACTAAATGTCACCTTTAATCACAAATTTATAACTAATATGTATTTAGTCATAAATGTTTATCATGACTAAAGCTTCTAACCACAAGGTTTTTTGTTATGGCTAGGCTAAAACTTTTTTTATGATTAAAAACCTCGTGGCTAAAAGTTTTAATTGCAAAAAATATATGATGACTAATTAGTCACAAGTTTGTGACTAAAAATGACATTTAATCAAACCAAAATGTTGTGATTAAAAATGTTATAAAAAAATGTTGTAAGTTTTTTCTTTTTTGGCAGTGATAGAGTATTAATTCCAAATATTGAAACTCACTTGACAACTGAAGGGGTCGTTAGAAACGTAAATTCTTGTATATGTCGAATACCCCCGGTCTTGGACGTGATTTTTTTTTTTTTTTTTTTTTTGCGCACCAATAATACATTTATATTTTTTGCGACCACATTTATCATTGCTTAAAAGTCCAAAAGTCGTCATTAGACTTTGAATATGAATTTCCACTAAAATTTTTCATGTAATTGTTAAATGTTTGAGACTTTAGAAGTCTTTAAAAAATTAAAAAAAAAATTTTCTTATCAATAATCTAAAAAACTATCACATCTTTTAAATCTTGCTTCTTATAAATACATACTATATATATATATATATACACTAATCCATCATTACCAATAGTTAAAAACAATATTTTATATTCAATACGCATTAATAATATCATAATTTTCACATCACATCTTTATCATCACTGCATAAGATTTATCATTAAATTCAGAAATTGGAAAAAAAAAAAATCAACACAAAAATATCATTATTTAATTCGACTGAGAGTAGAATTAGATGACACTTGTGAATATATATGTTATGATTTTGAAAGTATCTTTAACCACATGATCATAGTCGCTTATAATTTGACTTGTTACTTTTTTGGTGGATTTTTTTTACCTGTTGAGCAAACAGCGACGAGATGTTGTCATCGCTAAGAGATTTACTAATTTATCAATGACAAAAAATATGTTTTAACGAATAATCTTTTAATTAACGATGAAAAACAAATTGGAGTTGGAATTTGAAATTATGTTTAACAATGTGTGTTTGGTTAAAGTGTGAATATTTAAAAAGGAATTGTACGATATTTGATTGGTGCAAAAACCTAAATGTGTTCGGATTTTGATGGGTAAGCTACATATATTATTTCATTCTCGACATCGTTGTGAGAGTTTAAAAAAAAGTTACATGCTCACTTGAAATAAGAAAATTATAAACTTTAGAAATTTAAATTTCATGAAAATGGATAAAAAAGAATGAGAAAGGTGGATTTATAATGAAACTAATTGAAGTATGAACTTTTGAAAATCAACATAAGAAATAATTATTGGAGACAGAGATCCAAATGACTCCCAAGTCTTTATCACAAGGTGCTTGTTTGTCAATCTTCGAATATGGCAAACATATGAAAAGTTATCAAGGCCTTTTGCATAAGGCTCTCCCCTTGTGAGCACTTGTGAATAATTATATTTAGAGAAACTTATCTAAATAACCGTCTTTTTTTATTTATTGATGTTAATTTTGTAGTTAGTTTTAGTTTGATTTTGTATCATGTTAGTCTAGTGTAAACTTTTTTTGTCATGTTGATGCAATGGTCTTTAAATTTGTGTTATTCATGTGCTTTCTCCTTATATTTATGTCTTAATTTGAGGTATATCTCCTAATTTCCAACACCAATGGCTTATTGACAAAGAATTAGTAATGCTAGAATTTTGAATATAAACTTGTATGGATTTTGAATTTAAACCATGTATAATATCGATTCGGATATCTTTTATCGTTGTATTTAATTTTAAATTGAGATTTATATTTATCTCTTAGGATGATTTAGAATGTTAATTAAGTTTATTTTATTCTTGTAATTCTCTATAAATAGTTGAGCAATTGTATTTTTAAAAAAATATTGGTACTCAACTTCAACATCCAATTAACTGAAAAGAGAACATTTTCAAAAATCTTATTGGCAATCACACATGTCTTTTCCGTTCAAATTTAGATAGAATCAGACGTCATAAGGAGGTGTAAATATAGTATGATTGGATGATGCAAATCCAATAATTTCAAAGAAATTCATAATACATATTAAGACAAAGGTCAAATTCATAGGGGAGTTATTAAATTTCCTCTAGTATAAATTACTAGAAAAATGCTTGGGACACCGTCGATATTAAACATCCCCACTAACTCAAAGTTAATCATGTTTATAAATATCATGCCATAAGATTCATCTTTTATTAGTGAACACCACCCATACACTTTAACATTGTCGTAATTAATACTTTAGCACGTTACATTGCCCTGCCTAATTGGAGGCAAGTACTAATAATAATGGACAAGCTAACCAATCAAGCAAGTTAGTCTTGTTAGGTTCGAAGAGATACAACCTGCCACTAGAGGAATCCTTCTGATACAACCGGGCAAGAGAGATCAATGTTAAAATATATAAATTTATATATAATAACATTATATCGTGAATTTAAATGTTAGATAATCTTCTTTATAGTGGTCATACCTCCCACCACCTTCTCACTTTCTTTTCATCTGTCACTCCCCGAATAGATACCGTACGGAACGCACTAATTTAATGTGGTACTATATTATATATGTTCAATATATTGTAAATTAATCAAAGTGTGCATTAATGATGGACGAGAATATTATTGCTTTAGTTTTTGCTTTAAAAATTGTATTCATCTTTTCAAAAGTAGATGATTACTGTGAAAGTTTTGCCTTGTATAACATGAATCGTTAAAATCTGGTACCTTTTGGTCATGTCATATTCCACTTTGTATTAATTTTTGAAATACGATAGTAAATAGCAGTTTTACAAAAAAAAAAAAAAAAAATAGTTGATGTAAATAGCAATGTTTTAAAATATTTGAAATAAATAATAAAATTATTAGATAAATCAAAAATTTACTAGGCAAACATAAAATTTATTAGGTAAATAATATTTTTTTTTTGACAAAACCTCAACAATCAATGGAATATCCTGATCGATTGAGGGCCAAGACTCAGTAGCATTTGGGGCACCAATAACTCCGCATAGAAGCAATTTTAGTGGGACCAAAACAACGCCAAGACTCAAATCTAGTGGACAAACAATTTATGCGGAAGGGAGGGAGACCACTTCCATTATTAGAATTAACAAACTGAAACACAACACCCAGATAAAAGACAGCGAAAGTATCGCCATTATTACACACAAAACTACAAACCAAAAAACAAAAAAACCAATCATATAGAAAGAGTCCTTGCTAAAAACAAGATCCACGTCGTCGAGAGAAACTAGATTGCCAAAACCGAGCCACTGCAAGACCTCTCCATCTTGCTTCTTCACGCAATGCTGATCCTCCTCCAACAGGCTCGTCTCTTTCAAAACTCTCGCCATTTGATTCTCACATCCATCCTTGGGGTCGGGAAACCAGAGACAGTCCAAAGGCTGCCATTGGAGTCCCGTCCCAAGAGAAGAAAACGATTGAAAAACCCTAATTCCTGCGCGTTAGAGAAAGAAGAGAAGAGAAAGATAAGGAAAGTTTGTGGTAACTAACATTTTACAATATGTAAATAAATAGTTTATCTAGTAAATTTATTATTTACTGCTATTTATTACTCCAATATTTTTAAAATTTACTCAATTATTTATATAAAAATGCTATTTATTTCTTGCTCCCTTAATTTTTTTAGGTATATATTTTCTTCCTTTTTTTTTTAGGTATATATTTTCTTTTCATAAGTACTATTTGAACAGATAATGAAATACATGTGATTTACACTATGTTTGGATGACATATCCAAATTTGGAAATTGAAAAATTTTTGCGAAAAAATGTTTGTAATTTTTCGATCATTCTCTCATTTTGAAAAAGAAAAACTATTTTATTTTTAACTTACTTTGTTACTTTTTTGAAAAAAGAAATTGAACATTTTTAAAATATTCTCATAATGCACAATTTTCAATACTATTTTTTCTCACATCAAACAATTTATTGTTTTCAAGAAGAAAATTTTTTACACATCCAAACACAATCTTATTCTCAAAATGAAAAAACTTTCTATCTTAAACAAGAAAATTTTCCTTTAAAAAAATGGACACTCCGTTCAAAAGGAGCCGTAGTTTAAGGAATATTTCATACATGCGTTCATTACTTATTTTACATATATTCAAATACATAGCGTTTACAAAAATTCGATATAAGTGAGAGTTTAAATGCAAATCGTAACATTAATTAATTTAATTTCAGATTAGACTTAGACGACACGTATAATGTGCTAAAACTACTAGTTTATTATAATTCTTATAATATAACTGCATGAATATTAATTGGTCAGAATTGATTTGTTCCTTCCTCTTTTGTTGAGACGATAATTTGTAATTACTTAAACAAATAATAAATAAATTTTAAATTATTTACTTACGCTTTTTTTGTCTCCCGTTACACATGAAAGTGTTTACTTTCACTATGAAGCATAATCAATTATGATGCCGCATGAAATATTGAAATGTGCCCTTATTTAAGGATATGTTTCTCCCTAATTATTTTTTCCTTTCTAAACTATGTTGTGATTTTGTTTTGGATTTAAAAAAAAAAAAAAAAAGGAACGGGAATTTCTAAAAAATGGTGTTGGGACTGTTTCTAAAAATATTTTAAAATAGAAAAAACAACTTTAGAGAGTTTTCCTATTTACTTAATAAAATTTGAAAACTGTTTTTGTTGTGATTTTTGTTTCTGAACAATGCAAAAACAAATGCTATTTATAATAAGCAAAGATGTTTCCAAACAGCTTGTGACACGCTTTGGGAAATGAGAATGTAATCATTTGGTTAGAATCTACAAGATTAATAAAGGATTTTCCTCCCATAGAAATTAGACATGGAACGAGCCAATAGGAAGTAATTTCAGAAGTTGAAAGAAAACTTTAACATGAGCTTCGTTTGGTTGTTGATCGATTGATGGTCAACTTCTTAGTGCTCCTCAGTAAGTAAATGATAAAAGCGAACGGTCATTAACTGAACGGTCATTAACTACCTAGTCGTATGTTCGAATAAATAAATAAATGAAATCAACATTTGTCTTTAAGGAGCTTCCTTCCTCCTTTCCCTTCTCTTCTCACTCTCTCAAATCCTAAAAACCCTAGCCATTCTCCCCATGCCAACAAAATCCTCCGACCCGATCCTTTTTTTCATTTATTTTCTTCTCAACTGCTCCCAACAATGACCAAGGCGTAGCTAGACACATGACCACAGTCACAAGACCGCAATTGTCATTGAGAATGTCACACTCCCTCGAGCTTCCTTCTCTCTCTTCCTCTTTCTCCATTGCACCAATTATTTCAAATCGTCGGAACCAAACTCCAACAGATCGAGCTCACATCGAACCCAACCCCCCCCCCCCCCCCCCCCCGCCCGATGCCAACAACTTGGCCACATTGAAAATCGAAGATCTCAATTACCAACCAAACCGAACCAAGATCACCCCTAATTTTTCTATTACATTCTATCATGCGAGCCATAAATGTACAATGATACCTTACACTAGAGTTTCTTGGAGGGAAGCCAAGTGCCTATATTTATCAGGACCACCGTCCGGGCCTAAGGCCCAAAGAAGGTGAACCAAGTTCACTCCAGGCCCAGCCCAGTGGGAGTTCAAGGCTAGCCTCCTTCCCACGCTTCACAGAGCGCGTGGGGTTGCATCAATATGTTTTCTAGTCCGGATGATAATTGTGGACTGGACTGAAGTCTTTCCCTTATTTCTCAGTTCACCTAATTTTATTTGTTTAAAATACTTTTTTCAACATTATATTTTAATTTTATTAAAAAAACGTTATTATTTTTTATTTTTCATAATAAAATTGAAAAAGAAGTTTGGTTTGGTTAGACCAAACAAAAGCATTCATTCCGATTCAATCATACTCTTCCAACTCTTCTCGTTTCCCAACAAATACAGAAGAAAAAAAAAAAAAGAGTAAAGAAAAAAAAGAGTACAGAGAAAATATATTTATATATATATAAAATAAAGTAAAACAGTCACAAATACAGGGCACTCTCATAATCTATAATTCCGTATCTATAGCTTTCGGTAAATCTGAATTTCCCGAGTAGCCCAATTTCTTGTCTGTAATTTGTGTTGATATCTTGTTCGATTTGGCTGACCTAATTCCCTTTTTTTGTTCAATTTGTTGTCTTTTTTATTTTATTATTATTATTATTATTTTAATTTTAAGGTTTCGATCGAAGGCTCGATTCTCTCTCTATGGCTGTCTCATCGGATGAATCTAAAAGCATCTGCAGTCACTGGTAACTGTACATGTTGATTCCCTCTAAGGATTTTGCAATTTGGGTTTTTTTTTTTTTTTTTTTTAATGGGTTTTCAGTTTATGATCGCTGTGTTACTTGTGATGAGTGAATAATGTATGGCATGTAAGATTATAGTTTTTGAAGCTAAGAAAATCTCAATTGCCATAGTTACAGACTATGTTTACTCCAATTGTTCATAAAGTTTTCTTTTTTTTTTTTTTGGGGTTTGATCTTTGTTGGTTTTATCGCTCAGTTTAAGATCATAATTCTTTTTTAAGGTTTATTGGATTGAAATCAGTTTCAGTGAGTTAATTATGTGTTTTTTTTTCCAGATTTATTTCAGGGCTATCTTTATAATTGATTTTTTTTTTTTTTTCTCTGTATGTGTTTGTGAAATTTGTATCTGTCTTCTGTAATTATTTCGTGCATTTGTATTTGTCGAGAATCGTGATGTAGACTTAGTGAAATAACAGGTCTGCTGAGAGCACGGTTGTGTTATCCCTAGGGAGAACCCGTTATTGAATTAACCGGCTTTAGTTTCATGAGTCGTTGAAGTTTGGATGAAAGTTGAGATATAAGTTGCTGTTGTGATGTATTCACATGCTGCAGAAGTAATGGTGACTGTAAAATTAGCTGCAATTTTGAATAGTTAAGATTTTAGTTGTTCTGTCTGTTCAGACATATCTCATGAGAGTCCGATGATACTTTCTTTGGTCCTGTTTTTTGTTCCCTTTCATCCTTGCTTGATTTCATAAGTTAAGTATTCTACAGATCAAAGTCTGTTTGTTCCCCTAAATTTTTTTTCTTGAAACAAATCGATGTGGATATTCGAGAAAAGGACACCAAACATCTTTTTCTCCACTGGTACATCACGCTCTTTTCATGATGCTGGATATACATATATATATATGTGTGTGTGTGTATGTATGTATGTATCTGATTTGACGATTTGTAAAAACTGGTCAGGATTTTTTCCCCTCGTAAATAGTGTTATTTTCAAGATTATCCTTACTAATTTAGTTTCGTATGCCTAGTGTCATTTACCATGCTTGAATACATGTCTTAGACTTTTAGATAGTCCGATATGCTGCTCTAACACAAGTCATGTGCCAAGGAGTGAGGACTAACACTTTCTTTTGTTTCCAGTGACCGAGCTATCCCTACTTTGAATATCGATTTGCACTTTGCTCATTGCTCCCGCAATCTAGAAAGATGTAAAGTCTGTGGTGACATGGTTCCGAAAAAGCACGCTGAGGAGCACTACTTAAACACTCATGCCCCGGTATGTTAGTTTGTTCCAGTTTTGAGGCTCTTAATCTTCCTAATGAACTAAATAGAGATTCCTTGGAAGGATTTCCCTATTGTTAATTTCACTTAGAAAGGTACTTTCAGGTTTTTAAATGCCTCTTTTGGTTTCTTGAACTTGACATATACTGAGCGTAGCTAATCTACATGTGACATCTCAAACCCTTTTTGTTATTATTTATCCTTTTAGTTACACAATACTTTAATTGAGTGAGGCTTCTAAATGTAATAGAAAATGTTGTGATGCCTTGTATTTTGGGACAGATTAGTTCACAGTAGAGTGCACGTGTAGGAGATGGGCGGTTATATTCCTGAAAGTGTGGTGTGCCAAGAGTAGGAACAATGTGAGGATGGCATTATTTGTCTTGGCACATGCAAGAACATTTGATAAGCCAAGTTATTTTGCATGCTTATGTAGCCATTATGGATTGTATTGAGATATTTTGCATGCTCTAAGAAGTCAGCATCAACCTCCAAAACATTCCGATTATAACGAGTCATGCATTTTTATTTATAAGCTTATTTTTAGTCTTTCAAGTGTAATCAACTTATGCTGTGGCTGTTAGTTAATTTGTCTTGTCATATTTACGTTATCTTGTTAAGAACCATTTCCATGTGCTGTTGCCAAAACCATAGACCTCAACAACACACTTGCACGTGGAAAATTTCTAGGCAAGCTTCCAAATGGAGGATCTTAGATTTTCTTGCTAGAAGGTCTTGAAAAACAAAACGGGCCATCAATTAGTCAAACCAAGTTTGTTTGGTTAAGATTATCTTGATTTGAGTCTGGAGATATGATGTTTCTTTGCATAATTGTTCTTCTCTGACACATCTCTCGAAGCAGGTTGCCTGTTCACTATGCAGTGAGACAATGGAACGCGAGATATTAGCCATTCATAGAGGCGAAAACTGCCCACAAAGGATTGTGACATGTGACTTCTGCGAGTTCCCATTGCCTGCAATTGATCTAGCCGAGCATCAGGTAACGACTTTTAAGTTTTTTTTTTCTGAAGTGTGAAAGCATACTTCCCCCTATTCACTTTCACAGCAACTGAGTGTGAATTGTGTGCTTTTCATTACAGGAAGTATGTGGGAACCGGACGGAACTTTGTTTTCTTTGCAACAAATACATAAGACTCCGAGAAAGATACAACCACGAGACTAGATGCACTGCTGTGGCCGGCAACATTGTGGGACCTCCCAGGTTGGTTTACTTTTGTAGTGCAAAACTAATTTCAAGTTTCACCTGTTTCCTTTCCAATTTTGCTTTTCAGTGAATGATTTTTGTTTTTTCCGGGAAGGAATGCTTCTGAACAACTTTATACAATTGAAATTCACTATCCGAAGTTATTTGAGAACCGCCTTTGATTCTGCATTGGATAGTTCTACCTCTTAGAAGCCACTTTTTGTGTTTAAAGACTACTCTAGTTAGTTTTTAGTTCACTAGACTAGTTGCAAATATATATATATATATATATATATATATATATTTACGTCTCACGAACGTGTAATGAAATGTTGAATTTCGATTGAAGGGATGTGAGGGCAGCTGAAAGAGAGCAAGGTGCTCCGAGACGGCAGCCACGGCCGCAAGAGTTTTCGCGAAAACGGATTATATTTACGATCGCGATCACGGGAATTGCTGTGCTATTAGGATCTCTTTTTTTCCAGAAGAAAACAGAGAACAGTCAAGTGCATTAGCAGCAGCAAGCGGAAATTATCATCATAATATATATGCATTACATAAAGTCACGTGTATCTTATTTCATTTATCAGTGTCGTAAATTTATCTGAGGACATAACTGAATTTTAACTCGATTGGGATTGTTATAAATAGACCGACAGCATTTCCCAAAGTATCAATTCACTAGTAGTGCCACACCCTTTTATCTGTTTCGTTTGGTTGCTTCAAACATTTGACATTTGGTTCAATGGAATAAAATTTCAATGTAAATTTAAATATAATGAATGATTCTAATTTTAAGTAAAACATTGGAATTGACACCAAAATTATAGATGATAATGTTGGAATAATAAGCATTTTTACAAAAATAGACCCGCTAGTTTAATGTTTTTGCAAGGGACCTTTAGTTTAATGTTTTAACAATGTCTTTGTATTAATAATAATAAAAAGACATATTCCTAAATAAAATAATAATAAATAAAAAAAACATCGTCTAGTTTGAGGCAAATAAAAAGATAGTAAAGCTCATTTAATTGCCCAACTCTTAACAATTGATATTTAAGTAATTTGTCAATATCATCTGTCTCTCTCTTGCAGGTATACCGTCCAAATAAAAAATTGATATTTAAATAATTTGTCATTATCATCTGTCCTAATCACCTTTCTTTCTTATTTATTAAACGGTGTACTATCCAAGAACGATTATTAGTACTTCCAGTTTACTGTAAAATTCTTCCAATTACCCCTTTATATATGTTCTATTTTAAAAAAGAAAAAGAAAAAGAAATTATAAATGTTTTCCAATAAGAGATGGGCTCCTATTCTTTTTTTTTTTTTTTTTTTTTTTTTTAACTCTCATGAGATATCGGTTTCCAATCCCTTAGAGAGAGAGAGAGAGAGAGAGAGAGAGGTTTACAAGCCTGTGTGTGTGGAAAGTGACGCTTATTGCTTCATGCTAATTGGTGGGTTTCTTTCACCGGATGCTTTGTGTCGTTTTGGTAGCAATCAGACCCTTAACAAGGCCACCATTCGTCGGTCGTTTTGTCGTTTTCACATCAACTTTAGTTACTCGCAGAACTTCATTTTGCGATGATTAAAAATTTTCAGGAGACAAAATATCATGATCTAAAATTTACTATTTTATATGATTTTCAAATAATTTTTTTTCCAAAGTACGCTAATTTTTAAGAAAACTTCCATGAATTATTACACTAATGTGAAAATATACTTGTCCTCAACTTTAAATTATTCGAATTGTATCGCTATATTATAATATAATTTCAAAATGTCTCGTCTATTTGTTTTTGTTAAAA
>JAFMPE010115204.1:0-11998 GCA_024759925.1 Ficus religiosa | reverse complement strand
AGAAAGAAAGAGAAAGACGAGTGGTGGCCGGTTGTCATGGTGGAGAAGTAGAGAGCAAATTTCTCTCATCCCAAGGTCTTGGTTTATGCTAGATCTATGCTTAGGTTATCTTGGTTGCTAGCTCTAAGCATGGGTTTGATTTTATGCTCTAAGATGAGTGTTAAGGTTATGTGTGCTTACCATGTGTTTGTGATTATTGTCTCACATGTTATGTGTGCTCACCATGTGTTTGTGATTATGCACTCACATGTTTAAGTATGGAGATTTTATGTATGATGATGATGATGATAATGATGTGAATATTATGGGTATGTTGGTTAAGAAATTAACCTAAAGACACAATTTGGTAAACAAGTAAGTTATCAATATTGTGTTTTTCAAAAACATGAGATAAGTGTATGTTTGAATATTAAGAATGAATCCTACATGCTGCATGTTGATGTAGACTCATAGTTTCAACTGTTTAAGGTAGTGTGCAAGGATTTTAAGCAAGAATCAACAAAATACAAACTACAGGTTTTTAAAAATAATCTAGACAGTTTTCTAGAAACCCAATTTTGAGCCCCTTATAGGCTAAATTTAGAAAAATTTATAACTACAAAGTTGTAGAAAAAAGAAAATGCGAGGGGGAAACATGGACAGTTTTTGAAAGAAAAAAAAAAAAAGCCTCCAAAGGCCTCTATTTAATGAGTTTTTAAAATTGGCCGGTCCCAGGTACTGTACATGGCCAGAACTTTTCAAGGGGAAAAATAAGTAAGTTAAAAGCAGATTTGAGCTTCAATAAAAACATAAAAGTTGTAAGATTCGACGAGATCTACAACTTTTGTAAGAAAAATTTTCCAAATTCTAAACAGATTTAAAGATAAAATTGGATTTTCAAAACTGTGCAGGGTACAGGAAATATCCTACACAAGTACATTCAAGCAATTTAAAAGGGTGTTTTGAAATCAGTTTTTGAGGTTTTATGACCTCTTTAAAAAGAGACTATGATTTTATGAAAATAATTTCAAAGAGGTGTTGAATACATTTGGAAATTTGACAAGTGACTTTTAAAATAAGGCAATTTCAAGTATTAAATCAAGATAATACTTGATTTATGGAATTAAGATATCTTCCAAGAAAATAAGGTATCTTCCAAAAAAATAAGGTATTTTTAAGAAAAAGGGAATTTTAATAAAATAAACCAAAGTTACTTATGAATATAAGTAAAAATTCTATGACGAATGGTAATCGAATTGGATACCAATTTATTATGTCAGGATTTGTATCTATGATTACCAATGATAATTGGATTGGATATCGATCTAGTATGTTATGGTTTGTAGTAAGATAGAATGATTCTTATCTTACGTCCTGTTTGAAAACAAGAATATAGCCTATTGTCTTACCTTTTTGGAACGCTAGAGTAAAAGCGTAGAACCATTTGTAAATACAACTCCGCCTACAGCATGGACAAAATGTTTTTACTGCTTTACATGTTTTTCAAAAACTCATGCATTGATTTAAATGTTTTTACTGCTATGCAAGTTTTTCAAAACATCATATGTTAATGTATCTGATGCATATGATTTATGTTTTATTATTGTGGGATCATGTAAGCATGCTCACTAATAATAAATCACATGACAAGAATAAGATCAAGTTTTCAAGTAAGAAATAATAAAGATTTAAGTTTTCAAGTATGACCAAAGTAAGAATGAAGGCAAGCAAGTTGGCTTGTGTCGCATAGACCTACCACAAGGGCGGGTTTATGTTTAATCCATGGCTGTGTACCACGGTACGTACATTCATGTTCATGTTATAAAATGGACCCAAAGCTAAGTTAAAACAAGAAAGTATAAATGATTCATGTTAAGTTTATATAAGAAAGCATAATTGATTCATAATAAAGCATAATTGGTTCATGCATTATCAATTCATACATTTTTTTACCGAAATGATTTTGCGGAATAGAAAGTTATACTTACGGAGTATAAACTCATAACTTACGTTCATGTTGTAGGTAAGCAACCTACCGGACAAGTTTGATGCAAGACTGTGAAGAGATGGCATTACAGACTGTGAAATTTGGGTTAGACACCACCACTTGTTTTGTAAAATATGTTTATGTTATGATATGATAATATAATGGTACCGGTACTTAAAATATTTAGTACTGGGATAGTATTTAAAGTTTATTACAATGGTAATTAGTATGGTTTATCAAATGTGTTAAAATGGTTTTACAACTCTGTACTCGATTGAGTACATATATGTAAGTACGAGAATAAGTTAAGTTTTAAATTTGAGTTTAAAATGAAAAAAAAAATATTTCCGTATTTTTACGAAATACAAGAATATGTTTAAGTAAGTAAAGTATTTAAGAAAGCATGGTAACAGCTCTACGTGATCGGGTCGTTACACAAGGCACAATTAATTGCTAAAGGTTTCTTACAAACACAGGAATTAGATTACTTTGAAACCTTTAGTCATGTTGTTAAGCCGACCACTATTCGCATTGTGATATGTCTTGTGCTTGCTCATAATTGGCCTATTCATCAACTTGATGTCCACAATGCCTTCCTTAATGGAGATTTAGTTGAAGAAGTGTACATGTCTCAACCTCAAGGGTTCGTGGATACAAACAAACCTCATTTTGTTTGCAAGCATAAGAAATCAATTTATGGACTTAAACAAAGTCCTCGGGCTTGTTATACAAAGTTAAGTCAATGTCTACTTTAGTGGGGTTCCGCAACTCCAAGTCTGACACTTCCATGTTTATTTACTCTGCCTTAGACATTGTGCTCATTGTCCTAGTCTTTGTTGATGACATAATTGTCACTGGAAACTGCTCAGACTCTATCACCAGACTTATTTCTCATCTGATTACCAATTTTGCGCTTAAAGACCTAGGCACCTTGTCTTATTTTCTTGGTCTTCAAGTGACTCATTGCTAACTTCGTTCATTTGTGTCAACGGAAATGTATACCAGATCTACTCACTCGTGTAGACATGTTGGACGACAAAGCCTCTTCCACTTCCATGGCTTCCACTACCTCTCTATCATTATATGATGGTGAATCTCTTTATGATGCAACTCCTTATCACCAAATAGTGGGAGCTCTACAATATTGCACTGTAACGCGTCCAGATATAAGTTTTGTTGTATCCAAAGTTTGTCAATTTATGCATGCACCCACTACAGCGCATTGTTATCTTTGTGGTACTCCAACACATGGTCTCAATTTTCAAGCATCCGCAGATTTCACTCTCCTGTTTTATAGATGCAAATTGTGCTTCATGCTTCGATGATCATCGTAGTACCAACGGCTATTGATCTTTCTTAGGCCCAAATTTGATTTCTTGTTCTTCCACAAAACAAAAAGTTGTATCCCGCTCAAGCGCCAAATCCGAATATCGTGGTTTAGCAAATGCAACTGCTGAAATCATTTGGTTGGAATCCTTATTGCATGAACTTCATGTTCCAATTCCAGCTCCTCCTTTCGTTATTTGTGACAACACTAGTGCTCTTCATCTTGCTGCTAATCCAATCTTGCATCCTCAAATGAAGCATATAAAGATAGATTACCATTTCGTTTGCGAGCGAGTCCTTGCTGGATCATTAACAATGCAGTTCACTCCTTTAGAAGATCAAGTTGCTGATTTTATGACCAAACCTCTGTCATATTCTTGTTTTCAATCATTGAGGTCCAAGTTCATGGCGGTTCATATCCCCATTTACTTAAGGTGGGATATCAGAGCATATATGTATCAGAGCAATATTTGCTAAGGGTCATTTGTGTAAATTATTTTAGCTTGTAGGGTTTCCTTTTGCTATTTCTTGTATTGTATTTAACATCCATGTGTATTCTTTCTTTTCCCTTCCTAATGTAAAGCCGGTTGTATATAATGAAATGATTTAGCTTTGCTCAATTGGGGCAAAAGTAACCAAAATCCATCTATCTGTTCTTTTTTTTCCTCTACCCTATATTTCTGTTTGTTTGCTAGTTGTACTGCTTTCACCTAGTTTGGGACCGTAGTTATGGTCTCTCTATCAGCCATGCTATAATCTTGGACAACATGATTTCGAAAAATTTGTATTGGTTCATTTTCTCTACCACTTCATCTCCTGAAATCTTTAAGTGCCTGTTCCAAAGTCATGTATCCCTTGTACGAATTACCGCTAAATCCAGTAACTTGTTCACTACAAGCTCCTAAGAATCGTAGATGCCCAGTTTTCGAACAATGGACACAGCATAAAAATTCTTCTTTCCCATGTGAGTCTGAAATTTTTCCCTGTTCATTCACAAAATTTGTAAAATTTTTAGAAAGTATCGTGAGGGGCAAAAAAAAAAAAGTTCCTTGTGAAACAATCATCCCACAATCGTCATAAAATTTGATTAAACGGTCATTTCTACATTTCATTTATGTCAAAAACTAATAATTTATTCAGAACATATGTCATGAAACACAGAGCATACAATGTTAAAAAACATTCAATGTACAAAAAATATTGCCAAATATAACAACATAACAAAAATTATAATCACGCCGAACGAGAAGTAGATAATTGCAAAGCATGCTTATACAATAAAAAAGGAGTGCGTAATTAAAGCATGAGGTAAAATTATAATTCCGATACTGTATTTTTTTCATTTTTCCTGATAGATAATTCCGAGACTGTAGTTAGTGATATAAACATGATGCCAGATTTCTACGAATTTTTTCCTGGCCATGTGCTCTAGGCTGCCGTGTTTTTCTCTCCTGCATGCTCAATCAGTTCAAACTTTGGCTATTCTACCTTAATAACTCTTGAGAAAATTGAAGGGTCCCAAATGTATATGATGATGGACGTGTATTTATAGACATGTAGTCCTCAGCCATTTAAAAAAAAAAAAAAATTTCTACAGTCCTCGACCTTTTCCACTCGAGATTCTTGAGCACGTGAAAGCTGCAACAACCAACTTCACCTTATCACTTGTGACCGATAAATATTTTCAAACGATTTAGTGAATCTTTTACCTACTCTATGCTCCTAAAGTTTCGGGATTTCTACTGACAGTGGCTTATAATTTCATTTTTATTTAGGTACAAACATTGGAATTTTTAACATGTATTTGGATGCACAATCTAAACATTAAAATTATAATTTAATTTTTATCTTTTTTCTTAATTTTACTATTCACACAGTTTTGTAACTCAAATTTTAATGATTTGTTTGGGATTTAAGTTTAACTCTAACTAAACTGAACATTTTCATCTTAATTTTTGTATTTTTTTTTTTTTTAAAGTCAATAAAAATCATAACTAGTTTTTGAAAAGTCAACCAATTCCAACTTAAAATTTTCGTCTTCAACTAACTTATCAAACGGAGGCTAAAAGTCCATAACTTTGCATAGACAAGTCCAAATGAGATGATTTTTTAAAAATAAATTGCACAGAATTTTAAGACGAACGAAACGAGCTCCAAATTGAATTTTTTTTTTCCCAAACACATTTCAAGTTTGTATACTTTTTAACTCCAGCAATTCAAAAGTATTGATAAAACGCACAATCAATTCAAACTCAAATTTTATAATCCAAATCTTAGTACCATATGCACGCTTACCATATCCAACAACAAACTCTATTTTAACACATTTTTTGCACTAAAATGGTGGAACTTTTGCACCAAAGTTCAGGCCCGTTTAGGGGGACATCTAGAGATGGTGGTTTGAAAGTTAGGTTGGAAATGTGTATTTAGAGAGAAAACATGCAAAATGGACATTGTCTTGTTCATCACGTCGTTACGAACATTTTGACATAAATATCATCTCATTTTGCTTTTAAGTAAGAAAGTTATAAACTTTTAAATGTTTAAGTTTTTTGACAATATAAAATAGATAAATTTTATTTAGTGGGTTTGTGGTACCATCTGAAGATTGCATTTTATCATTTGGATTTTAAATTTCCAACTTTACATCAAACTTACACACTCTTCCATTTTGAATGGGCGGGTATTGCCATCCCTATTATTAAGGGAAAGATATCATGTGAAATAATAAAAATTTGTGGAATTCAACGAATCCAATGCGGATTTATCTCGAAGGGTAAGTGCACATGGCCTGTCATAAGGGCCAAACCTCTCTGGGTGCTTTGCAAATTTGATCTTAAAATGGTTATCTCATTACATCACTAACCTCCAAAATAAAAGTTTTACAAGGATGACCTCCACCTATAATGAAACTTTTGTATTCTCTAAGATGCCCTTTTGTTAAAAAAAATTAATATAAAAGTAAAAGTAAAAGAATATACAAAATAAAATCCTCATATTATTCCTTCAAAAACCTACACTTTCTCTCATCACTTCATCCTCTATCCCACCACCGTCGCCGCTCCCAACCATTATTGAGTAACCGTCATCCATACATTCCGTTCCATGTTCTTAGAAGTTCACGCTTTGGGTGTTGCATGGGAGAAGTATAGATTTAAAAGCTTTGTAAATAAATAAACAAAAATTTGACAATTCAAGTTTTAAATTGTCATACAAGGTATAGGCATTCATATTTATGAGTTTAAATTGGAAAACCAACAAGATTCGACCATGTTACACCGTTCTCCATCCAAACAATTTGAAATTTTGAAGAAGAAGAGGAGATGAACATCCCGGCTTCAAACATAGCATTTGACATCGACTTAGGTAGTTCCTCGATGTTTCAACTATACATTCACTAATTTACCGAATAAAAGCTCAGTTATAATTATGGTATCAAGTCAGAGTGACAATAAAAATTACTATTATATTATTTTTCCTATTTTTAATGACAATAAATGATGACGACATCGAGGCTCAAAGGAATTCTCACGAACCAATTCAAGCTCCAGTTGGTCCAGTGACGAGAGCTCGAGCTAAAAGATTCAAAGAAGAGCTAAATGACTTTGTCCGCAGGGTTCTACAAGAAAACGATAACATGTTCACTGCTGAGGGTGAACAAAAGCTGGTTTTACTCATCAAATTTGACCCGGAAGAGAACCAAGACTGATGTGGGTGTTTTTATTTTCCAAGGTTGAAGTGGACGTTTTTTCCCAACAAAGAATCAAGTCAAGATTACGTTTTCAAGTTTCAAGAAGTTCAATATTCAAATCAAAATTCAAGAACTTTATATGATCTGATCAAGATTTGTTTCTTTGTAATCTTATTTGAGTTTTAAAGTTCTAATTTAAAATTTGAATTTAGGCACCATTTTAATTCCGAATTTATTTAATTTCTAGTTGATAAATCTGATTTTTAAGCATTTTATCCTTAAGGGTAGATTAGGAATTTTACAAATTATAAATTTGTCTATATAAAGGCAGATTTCTCAGATTATGAATAGAAGATTTTTGATGTTTATTCATATTATGAGTTATTCTCCTTGATTTCTTGAAGAAACTTATCCGAACTTATCAAGGAATTCCTTGTGGCGTTCAAATCGACTTATCAAACGGACTTCCATAACCGTATGTGGCGTCTTCATCATACCAAGGTTCTTGCTTCGCTAATCAACGGGTCGCGGTTTCCATCAAACTTGAAAGATCTTGGGTTGTTGTTTCCAGATTTGGTATCGGGTTTCGTCACGTTGTTGGCATGGTTCGCATCAATAAATAAGTATATATCTTACAGCGGATCTAGTTTTTCATCAAATATATATTCCAACACAGCAACTTGGTCGGCAACAACAAGTGGCTTGCTAAAATGGTACAGTCCACATTTGTAAAACACATTTGGGCATGAACCAGATTTATCAAAGACCCCAGGTTTGTCAAACCTGTTACTAGATTTCTTCATGTCGGACGATATGCCTACCTGCATATTAATATTTATAACACCAATTCCTCAAACTGATTTTCTTATCAAAACTTTTTACCTTTGCTTTATGTAAAAAAACATCTTTACCCTTGTCACCGAAGCAGTGGTAACCTTCACTCCACGCTTCACTTCACCCTGAAAACCGAATTACAAACATAAAATTTAACAACCTTTTAAAACAAAACATATTAAACACCAACATACAGTTCAATGACATATTTATGCAACTCACTTTCGAGTTGCATTTTAGACCACCTGACATCTCACTTTTTACACAAACATCGGTTACAAAATCAGACCGAGCTCATTTGTTTTCAATGCTAATTCCATTTGCAAAGCAGCTATTACGCTTCTTATGCAAATTGTCCACTCTACCATCATAATTTTTACAAGAGCCATCAACACAAGCATACTCGCTAAAACCTTCAACTCTCTTCAATCCATCCATGATATACTGCAAAGATTCTTGGATATGATCCTCAAATCTTTTCTGATCATCTCTTAATGAAATCAAACCATCGTTTATTAAACTCAGCTCCCCTTTGGTTTCGCTCATCTCTGAAATCACTTTCGTCAGAAACCTTGTGACTTGGTTGTTACCATGATCCTCCATGCCTATAAAAGTCTTCAACTGGTCGTTCAAAGTACACACCCTCTACAAACACATTATAATTATGAACAACTTTCTATATTGATTTGTGTCCTTCAATTAAGAAACAACTTTCTTATTATTATTGTATTAACATAACAAAATAAAAAAACATGTTTCCAAATCTTTTTACTTTGACCCTTATATTTTCTACGCATAATCCCAAATCAAATTAGCTCATTCTCTTCATTAATAAATTTTTCCCGTTATACCCATATCCAAAACCTATCTTTCCTTTCGCTTTCAAAACGTCCCCACTATCAAACTACAAAATCAAATATATTTATTCAACAATAAATTGTATTAATTAATTTTATAACTACTAAAAATTAACGAAGAACTCTAATGACCATAGGCATTTTATTTTTGAAACAACAAATTATCATTTAAATCAATCAAATCAAAGCGTTTTCTTATTATCATAAAAATCTTAAAACTAATATTTTTCGTCAAATTTAACATTTCAATTTTAACATACAATAACCCAAAAAAAAAAATTTTTTTAATTCAACTATTTTTTTTTTCAAATCCGATAATACGAACCAATACAACTAACAAAGAGGACAGAGAAAGCAAAGAACCTAATCATTCGAAGTCGGAACGTACTTGAAGCTTCTGAGATGATGAGCTTCGAGGACGAAGTACCTCTTCCTCCAGTACTGAACCCCAATCTAACTGGCGCGGATGAGGTTCATCCATACTTCCATTTTTTCCTCGCTCTAAGAAGCATCCATTTTTTGAATAATCTTGAATCCGCAATAAAAACCTAACATCCAAAAAATAATAATAATAAAAAAATTCTAACCATTTCTCAAAGAATTTGAAAATCCATGCAAAACAAATCAAGACCTTCTAAATTATTCCATTTTTCAGGCATCTTTTCATCAGTTAAAACATAGATAATCAGCCCCATAATTATTTTCCAACCATTTAACGTGATAGAGCCAATAATTTCATACATTCGCAGCTATTTTCCATTTTCTTTCCTCCAAATCTTAAAATCACTTGCAAATGATTCAGTTTAAAGTAATTTGTTTTTCCACCTTGTTGACGATGTTACTCACTGACCAGCTCCACCATTTTTGCTTCTTTTTTCTATACCAACCAACTCATTCCTCTCTACTTCACGTCCAAAGCATGCTTTAACGTTTTTTTTTTTTTTTTATCATCTTCATCTCCATTTTTTATTTACCTTTTGCCTTCTCTAGGTTTTTTTTTTTTTCCCCTCTTTTTCTTCACCTTCTCTATTATAGTATGAGATAGTGCCTACAATAACTCACATGCACCCTCAATTTAATGCCATCGGATTAAATCTTTCGATTCGAAAAGGAACTCTACCAGTAGTGACTCTCAAAGAGTCTCTACTACAGTCTTCTCTAAAATTTTAATCTTTTTTTTTTCTAGGAAAAAATATTGTGATAAAGTCTCTTTTAGAGACATTATCAGCAGTTATTCATCCAAGGACTATTATTGAGTTACTTTTAAAGGCATGGCCGTGATTTTGTGCAAATTTGAAATTGGTTATACCGAATCTCCTCTTTTTTTCCTTAAAACAAAAATCTCCACACTCTCTCTCCCATCTCTTTCTCTCTCTTATTCACCACTACACACTCTATCTCCTCTCTTTCTCTCTCTTCTTCACTGTCGGTGATAGCGCGAGTGGGTGTGCGATGGCTGGCATGCTGAGGTGGGGGGAGGGGCGATTAGGTATGCTAGCGGGTGACGGTGCGATGGCCGGCGTGCTGGGGAAAGGGGGGAAGTGCTGTTAGGCGTGCTGGCTGGTGACAGCATGAGTGGGTGAATGGTGGCCGTCGTGCTAGGGTGAAGGGGGTGGGGCGGTTGGGCATGCTGGCTAGTGACGGCGCGATGGCCGACGTACTGGGTTGGGTTGGTTCTCTCCTCTCTTTCTCTCTCTTCTTCACCGCCACACACTCTATTTCCTCTCTTTCTCTCTCTTCTTCACCACCGGTGATGGCGCGAGTGGGTGCGCGATGGCCGGCGTGCTAAAGGAGGAAGGTTGATTGGGCATGCTAGCCAATGAGGGTGCGATGGCCGGCATGGTGGGTTGTGTTGGTGGGCTGGCTGGGCGTGCTTGCCAGCGTCCATGGAAATTACTTTTTTTTTCTTACAAATTTCAGAAAAAATTTTTGTTAATCCTGTGTACCAGTGCCTATTTTATCGACGATGCACCTTCAATATCTTAACCATTAAATTGAATTTGAATGGTCTAAAAATGATAACTACTGATAGTGTTTCTAAAATAGACTACCACAGATTCTCCCTTGGTCCGTTTGGTGAATGAGTTTGAGTTGAAAAAGCACAGTTTGAATTGAAAATTTTTGTTGACTTTTCAGAAAAAACAAAAATTTTCAGAAAAAGACAAAAACTGAGTTGAAAAAGTATAGTTTGAGAAGCACTATGGATAGTTATCAAATTTAAGCCGTTAAAGATTAAATTCTGTGATAAGGTTGATAGAGTTGCAAAAACTCACTTGTACACATGGACGTAGGTAAACCAAAATAATATGTTTTATCATTTTCAAAGTTAAAAATCCTTTAAGAAAAGATATTGATTGACAACAACCACCCTACTTCGTCTTTATTTTGCTATCAGTTTCCAAATCCAACCCAGAACTCTCAAAGAATAGAGAAAGAATCCTAACACTCAGAAAATGAAAATTTCAACCAATTTTCAATTTCACATCCAAAGATCGACAACAAATTTACCCATTTTAAAGAAATTTTCCAACATTAGAGACATGAAAAGTTTCTATTATGTCTTATCTCAATAGGCCACAAAAATATAATCATACATTTAAACCCAAAAACTCATTATATTGTGTTTTTTAAAAAATAAAATAAAAGTTTACTGAAAAAAATAAAATAAAATAAAAGAAGAACCGCCACATGAATCCCTGTATCATGAACCCCCCATACCGCCGTCCAATCTCCTCTTTTGCAAACCTGCAGCACGAGTCCCTTCGTCGCAAACCCACTACGCCGCCGCTCGAGCTTCTCTATCGTGAACCCGTCACGCCGTCGCGCATCATCGTCGTGCAAGCGCCCAACACAAATCCACGTCGTGTCTCCCCAACAGACTTGGTGCGCCCAGGCTAATATGGTAAGCCCTCACCCCCAGCTGCACACGCATCGTCGATGAACCCTCTACCACTGCGGCCTAGATGGATGCGATCAAAAAATGGGAACCCAGATTTACTTGTTTCTCTATGATTAGATCAATAATACCAATACATTAAAATTATTTCAATCACCCATAAACATAACAAAAAAAAAAGTTAGAAAAAAAAAAAAAAAAAAAACAAAGTTAATTTTACAACTACTTGAGTACAATCGGTTTTTCGGATTTTAATCTTCCCCCATAATCTCAAATGGTGGGTTTTGAGGTACCATTTGTGGGTTTCGTATGATTCGATGGAACCAGTTGTGAAAGGAATAAATAATAAATAAAAAAAATGCAAACCTGCAAAGATAATTGTGTTTACACAAGACTATATTAATATTTGATACACCCTATTTTTTTTT
>JAFMPE010115188.1:0-12001 GCA_024759925.1 Ficus religiosa | reverse complement strand
TATTCAACATGACAGAAGACTTGATACCACGAATGCTTTTATCGAAACAATCCTCAGATTGAAATGCAACAACTAGTCGATGCATATTGGAAATTTGCTCAGTACAGGACCACTAGTAACATTAAAGATGCTCATCACTAGTGATACTGTGGAAGGGAATCATACTACAGAACAATAAAATTACCTTTTTAGTTGGTTACTACTACTATTGTTTTAGTTTTAGTATAAGAGATTGTGTTCATCGCATTGACTCTTTTGCAATCAGGTTGATTATATACGTTTACATGCACACAACTACTACCGTAATTATCATAATTACTGCAAGTCACAATAATAACGAGTCGTGATCATAAATGTCACATCAAAAGAAAATAAACATAAATATTCAAACTAGAGACCAATGAAATCTATTTATGTGATTACATAAAACAAATGATATACACATGCTTAAAAAAAAACACGGGAGAAAGGTCATGAAAAGTTGCGCCCAAAAAAAAAAAATCAAAATCAAAATCTGAACAGTGTGATTTACCCTATCACACGTATGGGATAAAATTTTTCACTTTATACACATGGTCTTAGCTTTTAATTCTCCAACGCCAATACAGTGTTTCAGGTACAGTATACAAAACAGTAAAAGAAAAGATTCATTTTCTTCTAAATTGAAGTAAACTATGGAAGATTACAATCGTGAATTGTCATCTGCATCCGTAGCTCTTTTTCCGGTGTTGTCGTTTGCTATCACCGGCGACAGTACTTGATCATATTATGGTGTAGTAGCTTAGCAGGATGAAAGCGCTGGTGAGGATTCCGATGACGGCGATGATGAGGGGGGAGAAGTCGGCGTCGGAGCCGTGGTCGAAGGCGGTGCACCCAAATCCTAACGATGGCGGCGGCGAACTCTAGGACGCAGTGCTACCAAATTCATGGGCGGGGGTGAAATTCTAGGAAATGTCTTTCTCAGTCTCTCTTTCCTAATTCAAGTTTTGAAATGGGTCCATGAAATTTGGAGAGAGGATAAGAGAGGGACAGAAAAAGGAAAAAAGAAGGAAGGAAAAAATAAATAAATAAATAAGGTCAGGGTTTTTGTTGGGGACATTTTGGGTAATTTAATATACGAGACTCACAAAATCTAAAATGACAACGTTATAAATAAAAATATTAAAAAGTTATGTTTGATTGGGGTTTTATTGAAATTAACTCAAATATTATCCCTACCCAAAAAAATAAAAAAGTTAAAAAAAAAAAATTAGTTGGAGTACACGGAAAGGAGTTGTCGTGTAGTTAATGCGCGTGGGGGTTGCTTTTATATTCTGGCCACAAGACCTGGAATTTTCCAACTGGCTTCTATTTAACTTCCTAGTACTCATATTTACACTGCTTTTCCTAACCTTTATGTTATAAAACAAACGCCCTCTCTTTCTTTCCCTTATCCTCCTCCACTTTGGCCTCTTCATTTAGTAGCTAAGCTCAAGTTGATTTAGTCTCACCCACACTTACTCTTCCTCTTCACAAAAGAAAAAAAAAAAAAAAAAAAAAAACTTCCCCCATAATTCATAAACAAATATAAATGGGTTTTTCTTTGCCGGAAAATGTGGCGCCCGGTCCGCTAAAGCTGATCGAGCAGCTACTCTACGGCCGCGAAATGGCCAATCAGCTCCAGACCCTACTTTCCAGCTCGGTCGGCGATTATGGGTCTGTCGTAGATTCTGCCGAAGATCTGGTTTCGAAGATAATCGAGTCGTTTACGAATCCACTTTTGATGTTGAAACAAAACGACAACGAAGACCCTGAATATAAGGCTGTCGTTTCCCAGATTCAAGTAAAGGAGGCGGCGGCGGCGGCCACACCCACGGCCACCAGTTCTCGCGTGGAGAATAACTCGCCCTGTTTGGATGGTCGGAAATCTGAAGATTCCGGGGAAAGTTGCAGGAGTGTTTCCACGGCCAAGACTCAGAAAGATCGCAGGGGTTGCTACAAGAGAAGGTGAGAAAATTATGAAAATTAAAAAAAAAAAAAAAGATAAAAATCTAGTTATATTTAGTTTTCTGTTTGGGGTAGTTTCGTCTTTAGGACAAAGTGACCTAAGATCTTGGAAACCCATTTGCTGATTTCTACTTGGAGTGAAGATGAATTGTAATGAATGACAAACTTGCCCCTTATTCCCTACCTGATTTACCTTTCATGGAAAATTTATGTCGCTAGCTTTTGAAGTATTGTTGTAAACAAGAATCTTTAATTTTGTTGATTAATATTGGGATATGCTAATAAATTGCAATTTGTGATATAATTATAGGAAATCAGCCTATACATGGCATACAGAGACTCCAGCTCTGATCGATGATGGCCATGCATGGAGAAAGTATGGACAAAAAATGATTCTCAAATCCAAACATCCCAGGTATACATAAATCTATCTACATATATATATGTTTATATATATATATATATTTATTTATTACATGTAATTGGAAACCAAATTGAACCACGTTTCTAGTAGTAGTATTTGATTCTAGCCAAAATTCATGGGATTTCTTTTTTCCTTCTTTAGTTGCTAGTTTGAAACAATTTTTCTTCCCATCAAAATGATCAACTAGTGCTATACTTTTTTTTTTTTTTTAATTATTTTTTGATAAAGAAAACTATAAAGGTGTATATATATGTGTGTTTGTGTGCAGGAACTACTATAGGTGCACTCACAAATATGACCAAGAATGCCAAGCGACAAAACATGTGCAGAAAGTACAAGAAAACCCTCCAATATACAACACCACATATTTTGGGCGCCACACGTGTAAAAACCTCCTAAAATCTCCTGAACTCGTCTTGGATTGTCCTACTAGTCCTGGCCATGACTCTTCCATGCTTCTTAGCTTCGACAACTCCCATCTCAACCTCACATCCAAACAAGCTGCTCACCCTTTCCTAGCATCATTCGCGTCCGTAAAACAAGAATCGATCAAGGATGATCCGGTAGTCGGACAACCTTATTGCAATACAAAAAACATTTCAGCCCACAACCAAACATCTTCCTCGTCCTATATCGTCCCGCCTGATCCTCATGATGATCATCTGCCGGCATTCGATCAATCCCACGGTCACTTCACGGTGTGGTCGTTGAATTTCGACTCCGATATCCATGGGGATGTGATGTCTGAGTTGATTTCCTTTGATGGCGATGATGATTTGCTTCAACAATTGAATTTTTGATGGGGTTTTTTTTTTTTTTTTTTGGGGATGCTTTTTAATTTTGGGATGTAGAAATTTACTGTAGTTTGTCTCTCTTTAATTTCCATGGATCTTATGTGATTCAGTACTGTACAAATTAGAATCTGGTAACGCATTATAAGAAGAGTGGAACAATAAATTTTTAGTCTTCTTTGTTTAATAAGAATATCATAAACCTGGTTGGGATTTTTTCCTACATTTGATGCTTTGAGATTATATTATTCACTTGCGAATATGCTAAAAAAAAATTTTGTAGGTTTTTGTGGTTGTGTCTAGCCAGTTTATGTCTTGTCTATGTTCATGCATGAAGAAGATTAAGGTAACACTTATTGTTAGAGCTGTACTTTTACTGTTGTTTTAGTTATTAAATTGACTTTTTAAGAGTTTAATCTTTATCTATAAGCACTTCTACATGGTACGCTGTAAATTTTTAATGAACATTCACGAATTCATATAATTAAAAAGTTAATTCAACGATTAAAATATTAGTAATTACTAACAAGTTAAAGTATGGTTTCATCATAAATTTTCAGGAAGGTTAAAAAAAAAAAAAAAAAAAAGAAAGTGGCAAACTTACATGATGATGTGATGTAACCCTTAAATTTAAGCTCTAATTAGGAAAAAAATCATGATGATAAAACAAGATTAGCCTTGAAAATTCTATGTTCATGACCAGATTCCAAAGGAAGACAAAAAGGTGTTCGGGTCAGATTCCTTGGACCAGCATAGTTGTGGAGCCTCTGCAACTGTCATTGTACTAGGCTCACTGATGTGACTGCAAATTTTGCAGTGTCCTACGAAAGTTTCAGAATAAATGCCACAAAATATACAACTGCTAGATGCAGAATTATCTAGCCTTTGCAATTGAGTAAGGTGAATTTTCAATTACGAAAAATATTATCAATTTTAATATTAATTTTTGAACATCAATTCATATAAAATATGTTGTTCTTTTACACTGATTTTTATAATTCAACCATCATATAGAATCAAAAAATACACCATATCATAAAGAATATTTTAAATAAAATTTTTGAAATAATAAAACACAAATGGTGAGTGGGTAATATGTAACTTGCACAAAGACAATATTTTCTTATATGTGAGTGCGTAAAATGTATCTCCTTGGACAACCGCTATTTCTATGTTATTTTTCATAAACTCTATGTTGTTTTTCATAAACGGTAATGTAATAACAATATTGTTTTCTTTTCTCATTGAAGAGGAAAGAAAAAGAAGGAAAAAATAACAAAGAAAAGTAAAGTGTTCTTTTGGTAAATGTTTAAAGTATTATTATATCAATTGATTACATTTATTTATGAAAATATGACATTTGAGTTGGAACTCAAAAACTTGAGATTAAAATTGATATCCCTAACACTACTTTTCGAATATATATTTGCCCATTTGACATAGATGTATTATTATTATTATTATTATATATATATGGGCCTTTTAACCATGTCTGAGGATGGTCACTTAATTGTAACTTTGCCATAAACAACTTACAACAATCAATTGTCTTGTTTGTTATTTTATATAAAATTACGTGAGTTAACTGATAATTACAAATTGTTTAGAATTACAATCAAGTGATTATCACCCCTGATGGATGGTATAGAAGAATGTTATAAATATATATATATATAAACATATATGTTAGATATAAACATATATGTTAGAGTGACAAGCAAACAAAGAAATTACTAGTGCAGTTAAAATTCGCCCTAAAGAATTGGAGGGTTTTTTTTTTAATCTGTGCTAAAGAAAAGGATTGGAGGATTTAATTTGTCTTCTTTTGGATACATAATGTGAGATGCGGCTTTTGTAGGTTTTAACCTGATTGAGAACATGCACTGGGATTGTTTCTATGTCAGTTGTCTATTTTTCACTTTTATTTTAAAAAGTTGTCATCAGCAGCCGCTGCTCAAGATCTCATCCAGCGCGTTAGATTCATGTGCCATGACAGAGTATACAGGGAAACAAAAAAAAAAAAAATCATACCTTATTGTAATTAATATTGCTATAGTCCTTTAGGACTTGTTTGGTAATCAAGTCCATTTCAAACTAAAATGTAATTTTTTATCTCAATTTTTATCTTTTTCTTAAAAAAGTTTTTGTCTTTTTTGAAAATTCAACAAAAATTTTCAACTCAAATTTAAAATTTTCAAACTCAACTCATTCACCAAACGAACTCTTAAACTTTTAATAGTACGTAAGGGTTTTAAAAAGTGAAATTGTAATGATTTGTGTTTCATAGATTGTATTTTTATTTAATTTCTCTGGCCCTCTTTTTTCCTAGGTTTTTTTCAAATGTTTTTAGTTATGTAAGATTTTTTTTTTCTTTTTAACAAAATTTTCGCTTATAA
Organism: Ficus religiosa; assembly: GCA_024759925.1. Lineage (NCBI taxonomy): Eukaryota > Viridiplantae > Streptophyta > Magnoliopsida > Rosales > Moraceae > Ficus > Ficus religiosa. The sequence goes on along the minus strand of JAFMPE010115188.1, from coordinate 6,404 downwards.
ATTATCCTATGGTTTGACTATTGAACACACATACGTACAAATGAATGTTTACAGTTCAAACGACAATGAATAAAAGATTAAAAAAAAAAATTCTAATTATTACAATAACTAAATTAGTCTTAAATTCTTCTAGATAAAATTGACGGATTTAACTTACTGTCGAAACTGAACAACAATTCTATGAATCCACACACTGTTTCAAGTGTGTTTACATGTAAATTTCCATGTTGTCCATAACTTATCTAGAAGAATTCAAGACTGATTTAGTTATTGTAAATTATTCTAGATAAAATTGACACATATCATATGCAGGAGAAAATTTTTGTTGAATAATTAATTTGGTGGAAAAAATTAGTTAGTGGTCCCCTAATTGGGGACCATCAGTGTCAAGGGAAGATTACAAGGTAAGGATTCGGAAGATATCTCATGTTGAAACGAATAGTATTTGGAATGAGAAAACAGTTACACAAAACTTTAATTCTGATTTGATATATTTATCATACTTTTCAAACTTAATTAAAATCACTTGCAACAAAAGATTTCCACTATCAAATTCTAGCTACATACGTAATCCTCTCAACTGGAAATTAAAAAGAAAAAGAAAAAAAAAAGAAAAATTAAGTAATTCTGTTCTTGGACTAGCATATCTCCCAAATTTCCATCCACCAAAATTAAAAAAAAAAAGAAAAAGAAAAAAAAATATCTCCTAAATTTCCATTCAAAGATTACATCCTATAAATTTTGAGTTTATATAAAATATATCTGAATATTTTAAAGGTACTCTTGTACTTTTGAGTTTTATTATTATTCTTATTATTCTTATTATTATTTTGTAATTCTTCTATAGGTTAGCGGGTAATTTAGTCTTCACACATAAATCGCGAGGAGAGCTCTAAACATTATGAAAAATTGATCGATAAATTTACCCTTTACATTTTTTTTTTGACGAACCTATAATTTTTATTAATTTTCTTTAAGTGTTAGGTTAAGTTTATTATTAATATATATATATATATATATACATATATTTTTGAGGTTGTTTGGTTAAGTTTATCAGTAAGTTACTAAAAAATAAGTTCATTGATGTAGTGATTACAAATATAAACTAACAGTGTTTGCACGTATAACTCTATTATTAGACGCTTAAAAGAATTAAAATTTCATCATTTCCGAAAAACAAAAAACAAAAACGAGTAGTTTGTTAATTATGGCCAAAATCAATTTTTAACTCGGAAAAATAATAAATTAGCATCCAGTTGAAATTCAAATGTATTATTGGATTCTACTTCTAAACAAGTCACTTATATGTAACATAACAAAATCTTAAAAATTTTACCCTGGAAAGCATTACGAGTCTATAGTGATGACGACATAATCTATAAAAGTCGTACGAAGATGTAGATGTAGAAATTAAATAATTTCAACTTGTTCAAGTGTTCAGATTATACTCACAATACATGGTGATCACAACGAGCACAATTGTGAATATATATATATATATTTATATATATTTATTTATATATACAGTTGATCGGTCAAAAGCATGTGAGACATTCATTGTTATGACTTGACAGTGATATTTAGAAACAAGTTGGCTTTTATTGTTTTTATTATTATTTGTTGACAAGCACAGTTTGTGCATGGAACTATCCTTGGGAGGGTGGCTAGCTATTAAAGTTTCACTGTCATAATATATATACATATATAATTGGGGAGGACTCTCATACGATACCTTTCTTATATTATTTAACATGATCACTAATATTGTAGCAATTAGATAATTTAAAAATAAAATTTTTAATAATATTTATTATTTATTTTAATATCTAAAAAGTATCATGTGAAATGATTCTAAATAGAAATTATATATATATATCAACCATTTGTTTTAATTTAAGTTTCTAAATAAAATATTATAAGAGTCTATATGTATATATAATATGAGAGTGACATTTAGCATGTCATTTAGCAACGCATGGAAGACATTTTCTATATGTAGGTGTATATAGATAGTTTTTTGTACTATTAAATTGACTATTATCTGTACTTGCCCTTGGCTTTCGGTCAGCGGTAACTGGTAAAGTGCGAAACCGAGTGAAAATTTAAAAAAAAAAAAAAAAAAATCTGATTCTTAAGAAAATCAACGAATTAAATGCACTTTCAATCTGGATTTTACAATTATTTTCAAACAGAAGTAATGAGAGGAAGGTACATCTGAAAGTGACCGTACGTGGGAATGGCACTTTGATTTGTATATTCAGGAGAGACCACGTTTCATTTATCATTTTTTTTTTTTTAATATTCGTGAGTTGGGACTTGGAAATATTAATTATATATGTCAATGGAAGAACTTATAATCTCCTAGAAAGCACGCCTAGATAAGGTTGAGACTTGAAAGTATATACATATATATATATATATTATAGTAAGTTTTAGACCCCACGTTTTGTTTCTTTTAGAGTCGTGCATAATATATAAGACTAAATATTTGTGTGGAAATTTGGCACCAAGAGCTTGCTGATCACTGAAAATTAGTATTAAATTGTTTAAATAATCTTGTACAATTTAGTACAAATGTAGAGGATGAAGGAGAATGGAAGATGTAGCACGACAGGTCAAAGCTCTTGGGAATAGTATATGAATTTAGAAAAATGTTTAGATTAATACCAATATTAAATACCATATATAACTAATAAAAAGTGGATTTTTTTTTTTTGGGCGGATCTAATGTTAAGGACCCATTGTTTGTTAGCATGTGATACTATATAAGAATAACATGTTAGTTGTATACAAAATACAAAAATATTAAGTTTCCTTGATATATATTCTCTTAAGATAGAGTTCTGATAGAAGATTCTAATTTTAGCCTAGAATAAAAAGGAGCCAGTATGAATGATGTAAATATGATATACATATATATATATATATTATTTTGCTTTTCTGTTGATTTTTGGTAAAAATAAAGATAACAGGGTGGGGTCAAAAATCTAGAGGGAGGTGAATGAGTGTATGGAAGGTATTTATTAAGAGAGTGCAAGGATATGTAGGGACGACAATCATTAAAAAATGACGTAAAGGTACATGGACGGCAATTGTTTAGAGAGAACACAATAATGCAAAGACGTCGATAGTTAAAAGATAAAGAAAGGGTGACAATAGAGAGCTTAGAGACGCAAGAATGGATTATGTTTAATGTCTTAATTAATACTGTGTTAGTTAGATTAATTGTTCCTCAATTTACGACTCCAAGTAATTTTGTCATATAATAAATTTACAGAGAAGAATATTTCTAGGGAAAAAAGGGCAGCTGTCAAATAATACAACTGATTTCATGGTATGGAATATGAGAAACATTTTGTATTGTTTGTGACTTTATTTATTTCTTTATTTTGCTAGAAGTTTGTAACCTGACTTGTGTACATATTGAAGCCTTCTCTCTTTCTAATGTTTTTGTTATCATAAGTATTAACATAATTACAAGGAAAAACAATATAAATATAAAATGGAAGGAAAAAAAATATGTTACATTCTTGTTTTGTTTGATAAATTTGGCTTAGGATGTTCAACTTGTATATAGCAATTAAGGTTACATATATATATATATATATATATCTTTATTACTTGTGCAAAATATCAAAGGCTGTGGACACGTTAAAAAAGATGTGTCAATGTTAAGGGAAACATTACCACATGACAATTCAAAAGAGAATATGCATCAAAATATATAAAAGCCGTTTAAATCTAATTAAAAATAAATGAAGCAGTTTAAAGGCCCTACAACTCGCTTAGTCCTCCTAATCAAAGGTGAAAAGGAAGATGATAATGAAAAGGGGAAAAACGTGGACGTGAAAGAGAAAGCTGGAAAGTAGTTAATTTCTTGGACATTGCCATCGATGCTGGCCAAAAAAGGATAAATTAATATTCAAAAGTGTATAGTGTATAGCTAGCCTCTCACCATCAAATTCATATCTATACATATATAAGAAATCACAAATTGAGTTACCATGCGCTTCTGTCTACTTAAGTTCTCGTCCAAAATGAAACGTTTTGGACAAAAAACTTTAAAAGCATTTTTTTTTTCCATTTTTTCATTTTACTCCCTTTTTTTGTACTAGTCTATTTTTTTTTTTAATTTTAGTTCTTTTATCTTTTTTGGTCTATGCCTCTTTATTTTATTATTTTATTATTTTTAATTTTCAGGTATTTTTTTAATCTATTTTTTACTTATATATTTTTTCTTATTCATATAAATTTTCTCAAATATATCCAATTATGTGCATCATGCATGCTTTAAACTAATATACATGCATATATATATATATTACATATATGTAATCCCCTTTAAAAATGTATATGGAAAAAGAAAACTATTACTGAATGATTTTTATTTTTTATTTAGTTTTGAGAGTGCATGACTTTAATTTTACACTTTAGTCTAATATGTAATTACTGTTAAATTATACCTGCAATTAATTACGAGAATGTTATGATCCCAATATTATGATCATCCTGTATACATATAATCATTGGTTGAGGATCCTATATAGATTGTGTACAGATGATTTTAGACTCGATAATGATGTTGTTAGACGTAGTCAATATGGTTGTCTTCAATAAGATGAAATGAACCCACATGAGATACTAATAAATGTATGGGATGATGTTTGCCATTCAAATTTGTAGTGCTGTTAAAAATAAATAAATAAATAAAGGGAAGTCATTTTCTTTTGATTTTTGTCTTCGAAAGAGAAATTTTCCTTTGGAAAAAGTTGTTGTTTCACACAGTGTGAACTTGAAAATTGTGGTGGGGAAAATGAAAGATTCAATTCATTCATTGTATGTTTGTTTTTCCACCTCGTGTTATTGAAGGGATGGACCTACATGCTTTATTGTATGCAATGGAAAAACGCTATAATTTCTATCGATAACTAGTCATGTTTTCGGCCCCACTCTGTAGGGACCAAGTCTTTGCTGTTTTTTCACAGTGGGACAAATTTGAAAAATTTTTAATTAGTTTAGTCCATTTACATGAAAAGATAAAAAAAACAAAAACAAAAACAAAAAAACAAAAAAACAAAAAAACAAAAAACAAAAACTATGTTCTGTCAAATTCGAGTTGGAGTCAAGAGAGAGAGAGAGAGAGAGAGAGGGAGAGAAGATATAAAGAAAAGAGTGGGAGGGCAAGACTTATTATAATTTTTTAAAAAAATTTTGAGAATCCAAAGTTTTGAACTAAAATCATAATATAATGATTACTTTTTTCCGTAATTTTATCCCTTGTGAACTTATACGTAGCATAATTGAATTTTGGTTTGTATAAAGTTTTATGTTTGAACTATGAGTAAAGTTGAAACTTTTTTAAAAATAATAAATTTATACTATTTTTCTAACTCAAAAATTTCAAGGGGGACAAAGAGTGTTTTTTTTTTTTTTGTTTTTAAATAAAAAGAATGAATCTTTAATTGAGGCAAAAAGATAGTTGTTGTTGTTGTTGTTGTTTTTTTTTTTTTTTTTCCCTCCCGGTTTAATAATTGATGAGAATCATCATATGTCATTGACAATTATTTGTTAGAATGTAAACTAGAAGTACAAATCACTTTATTGCTTAATAGAAGTTCTTAAAAATATTTTATTTACTTGATATCCGAATATCATGGAAAAGTATATTTCAGATCTTTTTTGCTTCGTTCGAATCTTTTTATGTTCCCTGTAAATGATGGCATCGTGGATTTTCCTTTGTCCATCCCTTTTAACCTCTTCTTTTTGTTCATATCCACCCATACCAGCCATCACATGCAACGGAATAAAATTATTTAAAAAAAAAAAAAAGGAAGAGAGAGAGAGAGAAATAAAAAGAAAAAATGTCTGCCATGTATTTTAGATTACTTCGGTGGCACGTCATAAATTTTATGTCTTTAATTTTATATCGTAAAATTTCTATCACATTGATCAGATCCATTTATAAGATAGAAATCTTAAGTTCCGAAATTCATAGTACTAGAAATCTGAAAGTGAGATATTTTTGTGGCGTTCCTCAAAATTTCTCAATATTGCTAATTACAATATTACCGTAATTTGATGAATATTTGTTTATTATGGTTTAACATAGAAATAACAGAAGGACTCACTTTGTCATACCAAGATTAATCTAAAAATCAAAGTGAGTTTGGTGCAAGGTTAAAAGACCATTTAAAATAAAATAAATAAATAAATAGAATCTCTATAGCTATACACTGCTTTCTAAGAAACATTTGAATGCCAATTCTTCCCCTCGTCAACTTCATATCTATTATTTTAATTGACTAGTCTGGTCAGACAAGTCTTCTTTTAATTATTAGACTAGTTTGGTTTGGACAAATAGTAACTCTAGAAGAATTAATTGCAATTTTCTCTCCATTTTTCCT
>JAFMPE010115173.1:0-12002 GCA_024759925.1 Ficus religiosa | reverse complement strand
AATGACAACAACTACTGTGATATGTCCCAAGCTCAAGGGTTGTATTATAAGCTTGGAGAGGGCACCAACATGTCCATTGACAGTTTTGCGAGCTTGCAAACGACCAATGATGGCGGATCAGTTGCGATGTCCATTGATAACAGCAGTGTGGGCTCGAATACAAACGATTCCCACACTCGCATCTTGAACCACAAAGGGCTGAAAAGGCGTGCGAAAATGGACCGCTGTCGCCGCCACCACCACCGGCACCATCAGCCACTATGACCTAAGTTAGCTTTTGTTTTAATTATACTTTACCTTCGTTTGATACCTTTTATAGTTAAACATTTGGTAGTTAAAAAATTTTAGCTAAACAGGCTGTAAATATTACTGTCACTATTACTGTTGAGAATATATGACTATTCTCAACAGACTGTAAATATTACTGTTATCAAAAAATTTTGGTCGTTTAAACTTTCGGTTACAAAAATATTTGATAGTTAAAAAACTTTACAAAATATGTTTTGCTAACAAATAAATATGAATTTTTTCGGAGACTAAATTTTAGTCTCGGATTTTATTTGGACACCAACGGAGACCAAATTTTTTTGGTCTTCGTTGGTTTTTTGGAGACCAACGGAGACCAAATTAATTTGGTCGCGGACCTTTTAGAGACCAACGGAGACTAAATTTTTTTGGTCTCTGTTGGTTTTTTGGAGACCAACGGAGACCAAAAAAATTTGGTCTCGGATTTTACAGATACCAACGGAGACCAAATTGTTTTTGGTCGCGGATTTTGCACAGACCAACGGAGACCAAATTTTTTTGGTCTCGGATGGTCCGGAGACCAACGGAGACCAAATTTTTTTGGTCGCGGATTTTTTAGACACCAACCAAGACCAAATTTTTTTGGTCTCGGATGTTTCCGAGACCAATGGAGACCAAATTTTCTTGGTCTCCGTTGTTTGTGACCTATGGAGACCAAAATTTTTTTGGTCGCCGATACCTAGTGCGACCAACCAACGGGGACCAAATGGTGACCAATGTTTTTTGGTCGCGGAAGGTAATGGCGACCAAAAAATAGACCTACGGAGACCAATTTTTTGGTCTCCGAAGGTGAAAATTCTTGTAGTGTTATGCATTGATTATAAACAGGGCTAATTATATGTAGTTCTTCACTTTAATCTCTATAGCTGCATCGTTATTGCATCGAAGTATTTGAATTACTATAATTAAAAAATGTAAAAACTTAAAATGTGTTCAGAAAAAATATATATAAATATGGAGCTTATTTAGTTAGTCTTGAAATTCTATGTAATTAAAAAAGAAAAAACCATTTTATTTGGACTTATATATGTAAAGTATGAGCTTCTAAAGTTTGAATTAAAAAATTGTGTCAATAGTTAAGCTGAGTGCAAAAGACAAAATTTAGATTATAATTATAAGGTATCAAATCAAATTTGACAAGGTAGAAAGTAGTTTCTTGAGGAATCTGAAAAAATCGTTCTCAGATGGTGAGGAAGAAGATTTTGTAATGTTGCAGAAAACCACAATGGCAGCTTTGAAGGCTCAATTGATGAAAGAACGCAAAAAAAAAAAAAAATATATATATATATATATATATAAAATAAGTATCAAATTTTTAATTTTAAGGGTTTTTAACGATAATGAACACAAAATTTGGTACTTCAATTATATGTTTTTAGAGGGGGGAAAAATGCAATCATGTGATGAGCACACGGATTCCTTTATTAGATGTTAAAAAATCCATTATTAATGGAAAGGCTGGGCAAAAATGTTAAAAATAAAATGTTCCATAGAAAATAAAATAATGAAAAAGAAAAGAAATTGTATTGCTTTTTAAAAGATTGAGAATCAAAATATCAAATTACTAAGTTAAAGAGTCAAATTACTCATATTATTATTATTATTATTTTGGGTAAAAATACTTATAGTTTTGATAGCAAAAAATAAAATAAAACAAAACAAAACAAAATAAAATCCTCATAGTTTGTAGATGGTGTAAAAAGCCCTTTGGAAAATTCTACAACGTGCAGCGGTTGTGTTCCACGATTGTGTTCCTAATTAATGCGCAACTGTGGGACGATTGTGAAAGTACCGATGTAATTGTGAATTTGGGGTCAAACAATTTTTTTTTTTTAATTTAATGTCGAGAACACAGGTACACACGTAGACAATCCCACACATACACCAAACACATTGATATTGTTTCAAAGTGTATAAAATTTTAAGAAAAATGAAATAAGATTTATATCGATATTTTTTTCAAATAATTTTAAGTTTTTATATTTTTTTTATTTCATACAGTTTTTTTAACTAATAAACACATATTTAATTCAAAATTCAAATTCAAATATCTCAAAAACTATATCTTCAAAACAAGTTTAGATTTATTGTCCCCAATTTACAGTCTCTTCTATTAAACTTACGTTTGGGTTATTAATTGAAGATGAAATTTTTAAATTAAAACTTCTTAACTTTTCAAAAATTAGTTATAAATTTTATTTATTTTTCAGAAAAAGAGAAATAAAATGAAATAAAGGACGAAGACAATGCCGCTTCTCCTTCTCCTTCAAAACCTACACGTCATTTTTTCCGGCTCTTAATAAGGGACGAAGACAATCATTGCAGGTGAAATGTCAAATATCCCATTATCCTCCCAAAACAAACACCCGAAAAAACACAAAAAAAACAAAAAACCGGAAAAAACGAAGAATTTATAAGGCAAACCACAGCAACCTAAACTAAAACCGGAAAAAAAAAAAAAAAAAAATTTCTGTGCCCAACTTTTTCTCAAAGGATGAAGATGAGAAAGCTCTAATCAATGCTTATGGGGAAGATAAGAGGTCCTACAACTCCGGTGACAAAACAACGACCACCGCCACTTGTCGGTCGGCGCCGAGAATTTTCAAGAACTGAAATGCACACAGGCGTCATGAGCGTCATCAGATCAGAGGTTCTGCGACTCCAGTGACGAAGCCAAAAAATTTCCAGACAAGAAGAATCGATTGAGATCTAATAGAGCTCGATACGGCATCGAACGATATAGTGAATAATTTTGCAAATGGCCTCTCACCGGCGGAGCTTGTGGGTTGAGCAATCGACAAAACATTCAGGCCATATTTAAGGAGACAGCACACACAGAAGATGGGAAAGAGGGATACTGGTTTAATCATGCGACTTTCGATTAAAAAAACAAAAAACAAAACAAAAATCATGTAACTTTCGAAGGGTGGTGTTGGAAAGTAATTTTGTTTGGGAATTCCTCTCTTCTCAAACTGACTTCGTAATTTAAACTCCGTCGACAACATTATCTGATGTGTTAGGTTTTGATGCCGTGTCAATATTTAATGGGAGAGATAACAAATAAGACAGTAAATTAAGGACAATAAATATGAACTCTTCCAAAACCTTCCAAAACGGACCCACTAACACTTCTTAGCTGACAATATTATAAGTTACTTTTTAAACGTGACATTCATTTTCAATAATGTAATTATAAGTCTTTAATTTAAAAATTTATAACGTAAAACATAAAAATATTTTAATAATAAATTATAATGTTAAATATTTAATCTAATAAATATTTAATTTATATGTTGGTCCTTCTACACTAGCATTTCTTATTTTATAATAGTAGCAATTACTTTTTTATCACTTAGATTAATTTTTCAATATTATAATTTGTAAGTGTTTATTTTAAAATTTTAGAACGAAACACATAAATGTTAAAATAAAGGTTTTAATATTAATATCTCTTTTTCTTTTTTCTTTTTTAAATATGAACTCATAAAAATTATCTTATTTTTCAAACAATTTGTTAAACAATTTAAACATAATTTATTTAAAATAATAAATAAATACATAATATGAGAGCAATTTCTCGCCAAAATATACCACAAGATGAGTTGGCAATACTTAACAATTAACTTCAAAAAATTATATATATATATTTTGAAACAAAAATAAAAAATAAAAAATAAAAAGCGTAGCTAGATGACCTGTAAGAATTGACTTTGACTTGTCCTATAGACAAAATGTAGCGTCTAATTGGGAAGTACTTTCGTCGATCCAAACCTTCTCGTTTAGAATTGTCTTTCGATCCAATTCCATTGCACAAAAATTCTTTACATGGTCAAAGCCTCTTTTCCTCTCTGTTTTTCCGTCTGACCCGGCAGACATATTAGTCACATATCTCTTCTCTTCTCTCCCTGAAGAGCCTCTTCTGAGTTTTTTTTTTTTTTTTTAATCAAAAGGAACTCTCTGAGTCTGACATCTTTATGACAGAGCCAAAATTCTAGAGCTGGTTGGAGTACTTTTTTGAGGCACCAGAGCTGACAGGTTTGGTCTCTGACTCTTTTCCTTTTCTTCAAAACTTTCTGTTGCTACCCTTTTGTCTTCCTGAAGAAATTTTTATGTTATCTTAAAATAAAATAAAAAACAAATGGCTCATAATTTCTTTATCTCGATTTGTTTGATTATAGCTTCAGAATATTCGGAGGGAAGCTCAACATGAACAAGCAAGTTCCTGAACTCAGAAACTGAAGGTAAATAAATCTCTATACATCTTTTGAGTTTATCATTTCCGAGTTTGCATACAACTTTACTTTTATATATTGACCAGTTCGCTCAGACATTGAAGTTTTCGGTTTTCGGTTTTTGAGATTATATGTGTAAAGGAAAACTTTTTGGATACATTTTACCGTGATAAAACAGAGGCTCAAGCAAAGATTTTTGTAGGAAAGTGTATTCTCAAAGGCAAACGGAGTTCTGAGCAAAAAAACAAATATATATATATATATATATATAAATACATATATTGTTGGTCGTTTAGTTGCTAAAATTGTCCGCAATATTGTCATCTCTGTCATCTTTTCCGTGAGAACTTTTTTCCTCTGTTTCGAATTTTTTTTTTTTTTTTTTAAACTTGCTTGAAAAAAAAAATCATAAAGAAAAAAGAAAAAAAACGCTAGCATTGAAATTAGGATCTCAGGGGAGCAACGGCATTGTGATTCCATGGTGACAAATCTCTGACTCTTTGATTTATGCAGAAGCAGATAGTGATGTGGCAAGGATGCGAAAAAAGAAATAGTACCGGTTTTGTCGTGTTTTGAGCCGGAAAAGAAGTCCTTTTCTGGAAATGGCAGAGGTATTGGTGGCAAAAAAATTGGCAGAGGCAGTTCTTTCTGAAGCAGTCCAAAGAATCGGTGACCTTCTTATTCGTGAAGCTGCTTCTTTTAGTGGTGTGAGGGAGGATGTGGAGAGCTTGCGGATTGAGTTGACACGGATCAAGTGCTTCTTGGAAGATGCGGAGCACAAGCAGGAACAAGACAAGCGCGTCCGCAACTGGGTTGCTGAAGTGAGAGATGTCGCTTGTGAAATTGAGGATGCCATTGAGACCTATGTATACAATGTCCATTTCTCGTATATTAAAGTCTTTCATCTCTGTAAACTGCGGACAAGAATAAACTCTATCAAGGATAAGCTTAGAAGCATTCGTGAAGCTAGACAAACCTACCAAATTGAATTTAGGGCAGAAGGAACTAGCTCTTTGAGGAATTTGAGAAGGTCATATCCAGATGATGAGGAAGATGATGTGATCATGTTGAAGGACGCCATGGCAGCTTTGAAGGCTCAACTGATGATAGAGGAAGATCGGCGTTGTATAGTGTCTATTGTGGGAATGGGTGGTTTGGGAAAGACCACGCTTGCGAAGAAAATGTACAATGATGCGGATGTGAAGAAGCATTTTGATTGCTATGCTTGGGTTTTCATATCTCAACAGTGGGTGCCAAGGGAAGTTTTAACAGAAATCCTAATGCAGGTTGGTTTTCAATCTGATCAGCTTGAAAGAAGACATCTTGGAAAAGAACTATATACGAAAGAGTTTCTAGAGGAACGAAAAAGAAAAAGATAGTTTTTAAAAGGCTTGGAAGATCATGAGTTAGTTAATTCAATAAAAATTGAGTTGAAAGAGAAGAGGTATCTCATTGTTCTTGATGACATCTGGAGCATTGATGCTTGGCATAGCATTCAAAGTGCTTTCCCGAAAGGAAACCAAGGAAGCAAAGTTGTATTCACCACACGAATCTAAACAGTAGCTTCATCTGCTGATCCCCATAGCTCCCCAATCAAACTGCCACTTTTGACTCCTGCAAAGAGTTGGGAGCTTCCTAAACGCAAAGCATTTCCAAGAAACTCTTTCGGCGAGTGTGTTTCTCTGTCGGAATTTAAGGAACTGGGAAAGGAGATGGTGGAAAAATGTGGAGGTTTACCTCTTGCCATCGTCGTGCTTGGAGGGCTATTAAGAACGAAAGTCAATTCAGCTGAGGAATGGAAAAATGTGAGTAAAGATATGAAACCGCGTATCATCAATAGACTCAAATGTGAGCAACAACACTGAGTCGAAGATATCTTGGATTTGAGTTTCAAAGATTTACCTTCTTATTTGAAACCATGCTTCCTTTATTTGGGCAGCTTCCCAGAAGATAGTGAGATACCTAAAAGAAGGTTGATTCGGCTATGGATTGCAGAAGGTTTTATACGGACTACAGCGAACGAAGATGTTGGGAGGACAACAATGGAAAGGGTTGCTGAACAGTATTTGGTAGAGTTAATTGACAGATGCTTGGTTCAGGTGGGCAAACGAGATCATACGGGGAAAGGTGTCAAAACATGCCAATTGCATGATCTGATGTGAGATTTCTGTTTATCAAAGGCGAAGGAAGAGATTTTCCTCGACATTGTGCAGACAAATGATGTTAATCAGTTCACTACTACATTGTTTTCACGTAGAATTGCTATTCATGTTAACCACGGTCTTGATCACCGTACAGCTATGGTGGAACAAGTACATCCTCATCTTCATTCTCTTCTATGCTTTGTTCCTGCTTTGTATCTTGGGGAGAAGAATTTTCTACTGTTAAGAGTGTTGGAGCCTGATTTTCTGCGGGGACAGGTTACTTACAAACTTCCATATCGGATTAGAAATTTAATTCGCTTGAGATATCTGAGAGTAAGCGGTGTTAAGTACAGATTGAAATTGTCTCAGTCCATAGGCAACTTGTGCAATTTACAGGCGCTAGATCTTCGAGGAAATGGGCATGTCTTGTTACCTCGCTCCATGTCGAGGCTGATACATTTGTTATTACCTTATTACTATTCATTTCACTTTTGGGTAATTGGACCTGTTTTTGCAAATGATGCCCTTGCAAAAATCGAGACGTTGAACTGCATCTATGCTGAGGATTCAATTCGAAACAATGCAGTCCCTCCACTGTTTAATAATCAAGATTTAGGAATAAGACATTTCAGAAGTGATAAAGAAGTTACCATGGTCCTTAACTCTCTCGGCTCTTGTTCTCAATTAGGCCACCTTCGATGCCTTATGATGGAGTTGCGCAAAGGTGAGTTTCCGAAGCTGGAATTGCTTTCCCAATGTCATGCTCTGTCAAGGCTGCATTTGGTTGGAGTATTTTCCCACGAAAATCTTTCGTTTCTGCCAAAAAGCCTTGCGAAATTGGATTTGGAGAATTCCCCATTAACTCAGGATTAAATAGCAGTACTGGAAAAGCTGCCAAACTTGAGAATTCTCCGGTTGGCCTACGAGTACTCCTCACAAGGTGAGAGTGGCTCGTGAAATTGAGGATGTCATTGAGACCTATGTCTTCAAAATCCGCTCCTTCTACATCAAAAGTTTTCATCTCCAAGAACTTCGTAGACAATCAACATCATCAAGGATAAACTCAGAAGCATCGATGAAAGGGCGCGGTGGTATCAAATCAAATTTAATGGGGGAGAAAGTAGTTTCTTGAGGAATCTGAGAAAATCGTGCCCAGATGGTGAGGAAGAAGATTTTGTAATGTTGCAGAAAACCACAATGGCAGCTTTGAAGGCTCAATTGATGAAAGAGGAAGATCGGCGTTGTGTTATTTCCATTGTGGGTATGGGTGGATTGGGCAAGACCACTCTGGCCAAGAAGATCTACAACGATCTAGATGTTAAAAAGCATTTTGACTGCTTTGCTTGGGTGTTTATTTCACAACAATACGTGGCAAGGAAAACTCATGAAGAAATCTTGATGCAAGTTGAATTTCAGTCTCAACATGTAAGAAGAAATCTTGGAAAGGAGAAATATACAAAAGAACTTCCACAAGAATGGAAAGACAAACGAGAGATTTTGAAAGACATGTAAAACAATGAGTTGATTCGTTTATTGAAAGCTGAGTTAAAGCACAAGCGGTATCTCATTGTTCTCCATGATATTTGGAGCGACGAAGCCAGGTATAGCATTCAAAGTGATTTTCCAAAAGGAAAGTTAGGAAGCAAAGTTCTACTTACCACACGCATTGAGACAGTAGCTTTGTTTGCCGATCCTCATAGCATTGCAATCAAACCTCCACTTTTGACACCCATGGAGAGCTGGGAGCTTCTCAAATGCAAAGCATTCCCAGGAGGAAATTCTGACATGTGTGGTCGGCAAACAAAATTTGAGAAACTAGGAAAAGAGATGGTGGGAAAATGTGGAGGGCTACCTCTTGCAATTGTCGTGCTTGGAGGCCTATTAAGAACAAAAATTGATTCATTGGACGGATGGAAAAAAGTGGCGAAAGATGTTAAATCGAGCATCATTAATAAACTCAAATCAAATGAACAAGGATACCGGGTAGAAGATATCTTGGACTTGAGCTTACAAGATTTACCTTACTATCTGAGACCATGCTTTCTATATCTGGCCATCTTTCCCCGAAGATAGTGAGATACTAGAAGAAGATAGATCCGACTATGGATTGCAGAAGGCTTTATACAAACAATGGAAAACGAAGGTCTAGAAGGGACAACAATGGAAGATGTTGCTGAACAATACTTGGGAGAGTTGATAGATAGATGCATGGTTCAAGTAGGCAAAAGAGACCATAGACGGAAAGGGGTCAAAACATGTTGCATGCATGATCTAATGCGAGACTTCTGTATGTCCAAGGCAAAGGAAGAACATTTCTTAGAAGTTGTGCAGCCAAACGAGAAGGATCGGTTCTACCACTCATTCACGTCGAATTTCGATTCATGTTAACCAAGGTCTTGATCGGAACAAGCATTGGGTAAAACAAGTACATCCTCACCTCCGTTCTCTGCCCTGCTTTGTCCCTACTTTGTCTCTCGGAAAGAAGAACTTTCTGCTGTTAAGAGTGTTGCAACTAGATTTTCAACAAAGACAGATTACTTGTAAACTTCCAACGGGAACCGGTAATTTAATTCACTTACGGTATCTGAAAGTAAGTGGTGTGGTGCATAGATTAACATTGCCACAGTGCATGGGCAACTTGCAGAATTTGCAGACTGTAGATCTTCGAGGTAATATTTTGGTCGTGCTACCTAATACAATGTCGAGGCTGAGAAATTTGAAACATCTGTTATTTCCTAATTTTTATTTCTTTACTAGCTGGGGAATCGGATGGTCGAGAGTTACTTTTGGAAACGATGCCCTGACAAAAGTCAAGACTTTGAAGTGCATACGTGCAGTTGATTTGATAAGATATGATGCAGTAATTCCCCTCAGCAATATTAGAGACCTAGGAATTAGAGGTTTCACAAGTGCTAAAGAAGTTTGCTTGGTCCTTCAGTCTCTCAACTCTCACTCTCAAGTAGGTCACCTTAGATCCCTGTGTATGGAGCTGGAAAAAGGCGAATTTATTTCCGAAGCTTGAATTGCTTGCTCACTGCCATGTTCTAACTAGATTACGTTTGGTTGGGGCGTTGTCTCAAGAAAATCTTTCACTTCTTCCCGAACGCCTTTCAAAATTGGAGTTGCGGCTTTGTTTGTTAAATCAGGATAAACTATCGGTCGTGGAAAAGCTACCAAACTTGAGGATTCTCCGAATAAAAAAAGACCGTGTTCCACAAAAATGGGTGTTCTCCGCCAATGGGTTCCCGAAGCTGGAGATTCTTACACTTGTTGAATTACTTAGACAAGAAGAGTGGGAAGTAGAGGAAGGTGCAATGCGCAATCTCAAGAGACTAGAAATTCGAAACATTCCTAGACTGAGGATGATTCCGGAGGGGCTGAAATATGTCACCTCCTTCGGGGAGCTGAATATTTGTCAAATGGAATGGGCATTCAAAGACAGAGTTAAGAGTAAATGAACAAGGAATAGAGGGGGAAGATTTCTACAAGGTGCGCCACATTCCTTCCATCACATTCTCGCACACTGTGAGGAAACCGAACATTTGAGCTTTCATTACAACTATTTACTTTTCAGTTCCTTATCTAACATGTACCATATTTATAGTTTTCAGTTGTCATGTATACTAGTTAGGTGTGAACCGGTTATTTAAAAAAAAAAAAAAAAGAAAAAGAAAAGAAAAGAAAAGAAAAGAAAAAAAGCCAAGTTAACAAAAGAAAAGAAAGTGTGCGTCTCTGTGTGTGTGCAACAGCCAAGCGAGAGAAATTGAGAGATAAAAAAATAGAGAGAAGTGGAAAGAAAAATAAGGTATTGCGGGTATTTTTAAGGTGAAGAATGGAAGATCCATTGGTGAATTATCTTCTCTGACCATCGCCAAACTTCATAGAGCTGTTGGTGGCAGTCTAGTCTATGCTCCTAAAGATTTGGATCGTCATTTCCTCTTTTTTATTGACAGTATTTTGGCGAGGTATGAAATTTGAGTTTGTTGAATATTTACTGAAATCTACCATTTGAGCGAGTTGATAATTTTTAGCCTTTAAATTGTTGTCAAAGAAGAACTTGGTGTACCATTTAATTTTATTAGTGGAACTTTTTATGTGGCTTATAGCCTGTGGTTTTTCCCTTCACATTGGAGGGTTTTTCACGTAAAAATTTGGTGTCTTAACTTTTGGAGATGGTGTTTTTTTATTCCTGCCTACTAACCTAACCTGATATTGAACGGCTTACATGCTCATTATTAGATTGCACAAAGAGAGAAGGGATTTTTTTTCTTTTTGTTTCACAGAATTTTTATCGAATCAGAAATTGTTTTGGGATTGTTGGCTTTTTTCAAACAATATTTCTCATGTATGCATATGCCTCGTGATGTTCTATGTAGTCAATAGTCATTCTGTTCTCTGTGGTATGTGGTAATTCTGTTATTTTTGTGGTGCACTGTCTGAATCAAAGATCCAGTATCATACGTCAATGTCAAAACAATGAAAATGTTTATCATGTTCATTCGGCTTCATCTTTCTCTTTGATGATTCTGCTGAGGAAACTCATGAGATTCCTAGCAATGTTTAGAAAGATAACTAAAGAAAAACTATGTTACGTAATAATAGAAGAAAAAGAAAAAAAAAATATATATATATATATATATTGTTGTATATTGGATGTCCACATCTTCATTGTGAGCGGTGTACACTTGAGCATAATGACTAAGTATTGTTCACGTGATCAACCGTGCCATGCTGCAGAGATTGTTCAAACAAACTTTTGAGTTTGTGGCTACCAATTTCCCACTCTATTAGTATTGAAGTCTGCTTTACAACCACAAGGCTACCCATTTCCCACTCTACAAATAGAGTCGATTCCAAGGCATTTGGGAACAACGCCCAAAGCAGAAGCATTTCCGTAGTGTGTAGAGGGAATGCGAGAGAAAGAGTGAGACAGAGAGAATAAAGAAATAGAGAGAAGGAAAGAAAGAGAGAGAGAGAAAATTCTGTAAGTAAAAGAAATAAATAAAAATCTCCTCTCTAATTTTAGTATTTCTCTTTCTATCTCAATATTGTGGTAATTTACATCACATTCACAACATATATATACACATATATGTATAAATAACTAACCCACAACTAACCAATATTTTACCGTAAAAATTTTATGATTTTTACAATTTACCCTCACTAAAAACAAATAATTGTCATATAATCCCTGTAACGTACCGCCACCTCACGGGCCGTCGTATGTCCGCACCGCCACCTTATGGGCCGTCGTGCGTTTTAACAGGGCTGCAGCCCAGGCTCCCCAACCCATCTCAGATCTGCTGCGGGTTGTTGA
>JAFMPE010115149.1:0-25767 GCA_024759925.1 Ficus religiosa | reverse complement strand
TCGTTGTAAGACGTAACGAGTATTTGTCTCTACAAGAATCAACAGTTTCATAACGTGTGTCCCATTATTCCAAAAAAAAAGACAAGACTGCGTAGCAATCAGAAGAAGATCCATCAATTTTTTGACTAATATGCTTTGTATAATCTATAAAACAAATCCATTACGTAAGCTGTGACGATTTCAGTATTTTTATTTTTTTAAATAATGATGAAAAAAGAACACAAGAGAGGGTGTTATCACATCAACAAGGACGGACAGAGACAAGGCCCAGGGCAAATAACCTTCTTGAATTTTTGAAAATTCCTATTGATCATTCGAATTCTTTATAGTTTCTCTCCTATTATAATGTTTTATTTGTCGTTTCTAAAATTTTTTAATTATTATATTTACATAATTTTTGTATAATTAGTTTTTTTTTTTTTATAGGGAAAGGTATAATTAGTTTATTTACATACTTTTTGTAAAAAATTTTGGTCTTATCTTAAATTTTGATTTGATTTGTAAGTACTAATATTTAAATTTAAGATTTCAAATTCAACAATACTATTGTATTACAAGCTTAATTCATTTAGAAGAAAATAAAAGATATAAATAGAAAAAACGATCATGAAAAATTATGTATTGTAGTTTTAATTCAAACTTTTGGTTTAATTATCGTCTCCTTAAAAATAAATATAAAAAATAAAAAATAAAAATTTGTGTCACCGCCCTTTTTTATTAAGATAAGGCCGGTCTCAAAGGATCACTTATAGGTATGGTGTGGCTGTGATTATTAATCTATCATTAAGTAGAGTTTGACTACTAAAAATCAGAGAAGACTTAATTATTTGAGAAACAATGACAAAGATAGAAAAATCACACTCAATTGAATTACAAGCTTGAACATCATATCATTTCCCTCGATAACTACGCAAGATATTCCAAATGACCCAAATTCAAGGAATTTTAGAAGTTAACATGTCAACTCCGTGTCATGAAGTTAGATATCATTAATTTATCATTTGAAATTGAAGTGAAACGTTTCTGACCATTATTAAATAACTAATGTAACATTTAATGGAAGAGGTTATTACAAAGAGTTGATCTGACAAATCGTACAAACGTCAATTATTAAGTAGTATATTGGGTTTACTGAATAAATGCACGGAAATTTAACTTTCTAACACTGAATTTAGCAAGGATGTTGGCTTTGGTGTGAGCTTTATTAACACTAAACTTTGACTTATTATGACACTGCCATTGTTAACTTTGATAGAAATTGATCGATGTTGTTGTCGGAACTCCCACCTTCACTAATTGCCTGCAAAGCAAGGTTCCTCCATTTCTTGGCATTCTTTCTCATTTCTGTGGCCCCATCACCCACCATAACTTGCCTAATGCAAAACTCAATCTCTTTTCTTCCCACAATCCCATCCTGGTCACCAACCTTAACTCTCACTCCAACCTTCCACAAATCCTCAACAAGCTTGGCGTCGGTCGGTTGGTCGGTCCATTGCGGCATTGCCACCATGGGCACTCCCAGGCTCAGAGCCTCAATGGTAGAATTCCACCCGCAATGCGTGAAGAAACACCCAACGGCTCCATGTGAGAGAATTTCCACTTGGGAACTCCAATTCACCATTAACCCTTTGTCCGATGTCTCTTCCGCAAACTTGTGAGGAAGCTTTGCCTCTTCAGAGGCCCTAATCGCCCATATGAAGTAGAAGTTTGTGGCTTTGAGACCCAAGGCGAGTTCCTCCATTTGCTCGGCACTCAAGCAGGCCATGCTTCCGAAGGACACATAAACAACAGAGCCCGCTGGCTTATTGTTGAGCCAATTTTGGGTGAAATCAGATGAGTTTGTTGTGAAAAGATCAAGGCCGTAATCTTTGTCATCTTCGATGCGGTTGTCTAAGTAAATGGATGGAATTGTTGGCCCGATTGTCAGCAGCGGACAAACTTTTGCCATTGAATCAACTACCTGCAGTTATTGATAAAAATTATAAGAAATCCGATGAAGAAATTAGCTAGTTGTTTATGATCAGGTGATGATAACATAACAGCATATATATATATATATATATATATACACCCACCTTTTCCTCTAGCTCATAGACGGTATTGACTAGTATGAAATCAGCCTTGTCAGCATTCGAAAACTGGCTCAGCACCATCTCAAAGTAAGCTGGATATGAGCCCTCCACGCCTATGAAAGAAGGCATGTCGTGAGGCTGATCCAGCAACGATTCCAATCCATCAATGGAGACGGGGAACGAAGACACCGGAAGCGTCAACTGCCGATGGTGCACACTGTAATAAACGTAGTTCACAGTGCATGCCTGGGTGAAAAACGCAGCTCCAGCTATGCCAAACTGGTGAGCCACCTCCAGCGCCCACGGTAGAAATGCGTCGTATACTATGCAGTCAATGGGGTGTTGCGAGTTGTTGTGCCCTGTGGATTCGACGGCCGAGTCAGAAAACTTTTTCAGTAAAAGTATTATAATTTTGAAAAAATGAAAAAATAATATTAATTAATTAATTAATTATTAATGGAACACGATTACAATTTTTCTTACAATGAACAATTAAGATAAAACAAAAAATTTTAAAAAAATGTAGTGCCCCCAATTAAGATATTCTATGTGGGTCAATCTGCCATTACTTGTGATGAGCTCGGCTAGGGTTTTGGATCCGGAGGCTTCCAACCGCGCTAGGTAGTCGGCGATGCTCTTGGCA
This sequence comes from Ficus religiosa, assembly GCA_024759925.1. Lineage (NCBI taxonomy): Eukaryota > Viridiplantae > Streptophyta > Magnoliopsida > Rosales > Moraceae > Ficus > Ficus religiosa. The sequence goes on along the minus strand of JAFMPE010115149.1, from coordinate 23,052 downwards.
CAGGTGAAGCCGCCATCATCGTAGCCATCAGATATGGTGTCGAGTTGGACGGTGGCCGGTGGTAGGGGATTGAAGGTGTTGGAGATAAAGACGGTGGTGGCCAGAGTGGCTTTGAGGCCCTTGGAAGCCAAGCGCTTGCAGAAGTGGAGCATAGGGTTGACATGGCCTTGACTTGGATAAGGAAGGGCTAACACATGGGGTACCTTGGACACTTTGTTTTCCATATCTAAGCTCTTTCACTTTCTATTACTTGTCTATTGTTCCTGGGTGTACATACTTACACACATACACACACACACACATATATATAGTTTGTAAAGCTTATAGTAATGCTCCAACGAATGTTTAAGCATATTTCACCAGGAAAGGTTGGGCCAAAGTTAAACACATAGGATGATAGGAAGTCACTTTCAAATATTTATATACATATATGTACATGCCAGCTGCATATCAATGGACCTGATTTGCACAGCAAGGTTTTGTTTAACAATCACGAAAAAGATTTGCACGGATCTGTTGATAAATAATGATTTAAATATTCATAAAACCAAAAACAAGAAACTTGTTTATAATAACGCAATTTCTTTTTCCCGGAGGTTTTAGTGACGAATACGGATTGCTTTATTTTCATAACCTGACTCCTGAACACAATTTTTTGAGGGAATCTTAGCTTCGGTCTGGAGCCTAATTAATGTCACACGCAAAAACACTTTATGCAAAGAGAATCGATCTACAATATTTCATAGTTGTTTCATTAAGGGTATTTTGAGGATTTTACTTATAATGATGGTTGTCCTAATTTTTCTTTGAAAATAGGGGGTGTAGTCATTAGGATTATTATAAGAAAGATAAGTGAAAGAAACATAGAGATTTTTGAGATGTGTGATTTATCTTTTAAACTTCCTGACCATTTAGTAAATTAAACTAGATGTAATTTTACATTAAAATGAACCTGTAAAAAAATTTACGTGGATGTGATTGTATATTTTCTTTTACGATTTTAATTTTTTAGTTGATAGAAAATTAAGGCATCAATTTAGATCTCCCCCTCCCTCATACAATAATTATACATCAACCTCTCTGTCATACGTATAATAATAAATCATCGTAAACGTGCAATGATCATTTGTTCTAAGTCAACAAGATAGATATAAGTATGATATATAAGCATAAAAGTAAACGATAACAAAATTAATTTCGGTCACGATGGTGTTCGGTTCATGTGTACAATGTCAATATTATTCACATATATATAAATAATAGGCTAAGACAAAGACGCAAGGGTTCTTATTTTTAAACTTAAATCATGACATGATGTTAATGTGTTAACTAATATAGCTAGAGATAGAAGTTATACACACAGATACATATATGCATTCACTGAGCTCATCAATACATTTAACTAGTTACATATATATTCTAATAAATATATATACGTTCTCCTCACATGTGTACATACATATATTTATGTTTTAGTTATATTTATATACGCGTATAGAAATTGGACTAACTCAAATGCAGATATAATTACGTCTTATTTAAATATTCATATTAAGATACAGATATATATGTATTAGTTATATTTATATACGCGAATAGAAATTGGACCAACTCAAATGCATAAATTGGACTAATCTTTTTCTCTAAGTAATTAGGCTTGATACATATACATATCTACGCAAGTATTGTTAATAAGGAGCGTAAAAAAATTTAAACTTTTCAAAAAACAAAAATGTAAATAAAAGAGTCTTTCAATTCGAAATAAAATCTGAACTACCATGCATACTATCTACTATAATTTTCTTTACGAGGCCAATCTAATTTCAAGCAAGTTTACGAGAAGTGTCGCTCGCCTTATATGACATATTATATGTATAATGCCCAAAAAGACATTACAAACCCGAACACCAAGAGATACAGCAGGAGTAGAAGCACCAACAGAAAAATTTCAGAGCCGGAGACACACCTGATTATCAGCCTAGTGCCCGGCTAGATGAAGGATTGCGAGAATCACCCCGTCGTCCATATGTAAGGTCCCCATAGATATTTTGCCAAGTTTTTGCCAAAGTTACAAATAATAATCAATTTATTATTTACTAATATTTATATTTATTTCTTTTTTTTTAATTTTAACGTCAATATTTTTGAAACTTCCTATTTTTTTTTTATAATAAAAATGCCATTTACTTCTTTGTCCTTTTTTTCGTATAGAAAATATCACTTTATTCCGGCCAACGGAAAAAAGTCTAAGCAAAGAAAATACCCATTTGAAAGTACTCTTGAATATGTGACGAACTTTTTAGACAAAACCGAGAAAAAAACCATCCCATGCTCTAATTAGGAATGATAATATTCTCTGCTGAAATGTAACCTCATGAGATTTAGATCCGAATTGAGCGGAGATGGAAACAATATTCGGGGATAGGATGAAGTATTTTTCCTAAATTAAAAATAGGAAGGGGACTTCGGCCCGATATACATATATTATATATATTTATATTAACCATATACGCGTATGTTAACTTTTTAAAGCTAATTATAATGTTTTAGTTAATTTTAAAGATAACTACTAGCTACATCTTTGTCACTAAAAAAAGGAGATAAAAAGTTAATTTTTAGTTAGTTGTCTTAATTGGCTAATACTAATTTTTACGTGTTATTTATTTTTTGTTTAAATTATGTAATTTTTGTATTAAAAAAGGTTATGGAATTTTCAAAATTCATAGTTATATTACCGGGGGATGGGATGAGTACGGAAAACACTCCCCCAAATGGGATTCCCCCAACCTCGTTCATTTTCGTACGAGGAGGAGGATGGTTTTAAGGGTCAAGAATAGGATATTCGTCCCATCCCGGCCCGCCCTATCCTATTATCATCTCTATACTCTATGATCAGTTAGTCCATATAATATTTCAGCAAAAAGCTAACCTACATAATTTAGGAAAATATCTCTTGTCTGACAATCAACTAGGTACAGTAATTATAACTTTTTATTTAGAATCTTATAATAATGAGTTAATTTTACATTTAACTTCTTTAAAAAATATCTAATATGACCTATTTTAAATTATTAGGGTAAAGTATATATATTGCTAAACAAATGTTATATTGAATCAATTGGTCATTGCATTAGCATATAAAAAAAATGTTACATTTTTATAAAGAGATTGATATCTAAATATATTTTTTTTAAAAAAAATTTTAATAAATGACCGAAGTTTTTAAAAATTAGTTAAAAATCTTTTTTTTTTAATAATTAATCAATTTTCTTAAATAATCAATCAATGATTGATCACATAATAATTATTAGAGGATACTACAATTGGGTAAAGATTTTTATCTCATCAATAAGATAAGATTCAACTAATAAGAACGGATAGATTAATATAATATATTTAATTAAGATATAAGATATAACATGCGATTATACTTGAAGAAGAAAAATAAAGCGCCAAATAGCTACAATAGGCCCTGAACTTTTCCATTTTTTTTTTTTTTTAATTGGTTAGTTCCTTTCTTTAAAAAAATATAAGTAAGTCCTTTTTACTATCAGGAGTCTAAACTTATCTGAATTTATCTTGAAAAAGACAAAACCACCCATAATATATCAACTAAACACTTTTTCCAAAAAAAAAAAAAAAATGCCCAGGCCAATCCTCTTTTCACTCTTCGTACTCAGATCACCTGCAAGGCAGCAAAATTCTTAGCAAACCAGCAAACCAAAAATCCTCACTTTCACTGGGCATTCGATTTGAATGCCAATTACTATTTTTCTCCCTGTCTGCAATTGTGCTTGAAAGATTGAGGATGAGAAAACACAAAAACACTCATATCCTCTCTCTCTCTTAAACACTCACCTACAGACCACAAAACAACAACAACAACAACAAAATAATAATAATAATAATCAAAGCCAGAAAAGAACACAGCTGTCGCGCTGCAAATCCTCCCCCATGCGAGTTAGAAGTGTGAACCAGCTCGCGCCGTATCCGCCGTAGCCAGCCTCCGTGAAGCCAGATCTGCAGTCGAGACCGTTTACGAACCCAACCCCGCGTTGCCACGAACCACAGCGCCCTCCTCCGATCTTTAGCCAGATTTGGCATAATAGAAGTCTGGGTTTGTAAGGTTGAGTAGAAAGAGAAAAGGGTGTTTGTTGGGCTCCTTTTTTTTTTTTTTTAATAAATAGGTAGTATTTTAATCTTCTCAATTTCCTTAAGATTACCCCTGCAGCATAGGTCGTGTGCCTATCATGTGCACAAATCTGTTAAAATTTAACGAAAAGTTCACAAAATAATCAATTTACACCCTTTTAATTAGTTTAGGCATCAATCAATCAAAAAAATTTTTGAGGACTAAAACCACACCTTCTTAAAAAATTCGGAGACCATTGTAGCAATTAAAAAAAAAAAAAAACACACTCTCTTTGATTCAGCCAACTTCCCAGCGTCCCCACCAGCACCCGATGGCGACCCAGCCCCCACGGTGATGGCGAACCACCACCACGCGACCCTCCCCGGCGGCCACCGACCAGCGAAACCAACCTCCAAACCCGGGACCCTCTACGAGCACAAGTAGAAGAAGGAGACCACCTTTGACCTCGCCGATGATCACGGGGTGTCGCGTGCACGGTGCCGGAGTACGGAGGGGGGCTCGGACTATCTGCAATACGTTGGTTGCAGATCTGAAATCGCGAGCTGGAAGGAGCGGATAGGGCTCGGACGATGTGGAAGGGCGGCGCCGTGGTGTGGGTTGGGTGGCCGGAAATGCAGCGACCGGCTCGACAGCGCAGGACACCTCCGGCGAATTGTTTTGCCTTCGTCGCCGACCGGAGAAGATGACCGGAAGCAACTCTTTTTTTTTTTTTTCTCAAGGGTTTTGCAATAATTCTATGTGGTTGGATGCACAATAAATTTTGTTTGCAAATAGTCTAATTAAATGGAAAGTCCTAAAACTTTTACCAAAAATTTTAGATCGTCGTAGAACTCCCCAATTTATTTTTAGGAAAAAAAAAATCCACCAATAAAGAAGCAGAAGAAGAAAGAAGAGAAAAAGAAAGTGGAGCCCAGTTATGGAGATACGACTCCAAGGGTGAGTCATAGGGACCCACCAGTCTCACCGTCCACATCACATCTTCGGCCGTGTCTCATTTCCCCATCTCCACCGTCCCTTTTCTTGTCTTTTGGCTCCTTTTCTTCTCTGTCACTCTCAGCCACCCCGCATTTTTTCTCTCTTCATTTCTTATATCCACGTGTCGGCAATCCATTTGTTAATTCTGAGTGTTATGGGCCCTGGGGCCCACTTTAATCATCTCGTTTTCACTAATTTCTCTTTTATAACAATATCACGAGTTTTTCTACGAAATAAAGAATATTTTATTTTTTTTAAATAAAAATTATCATTGAAAATTAAACGGGATATAAACATCAATATCAAAGATAAAATAATCATGTGATATAAGAGACATAACCCTTGACTAAGACTGATTCCATTAGTGAAATATGATGAAGCTCGTGATCGGAAAATTTTTCAAATTTCTCGGCAATTCTATAATCGAACATGTACAAAACTCTTTTTAAAAAGACATTTACAATCGATGAAATATTCTAATCAATTGCGAGGCAGTTACTTACAGAATAGAAACTGTAACAAACTCCGCCTAGTCATAATACTAGCAAAACCAATAGACATATGTCGCTAGAAAATAACTCAAGTGGATTACACATACAAAAAAAAAAAAAAAAGAGATGAGAGAATTACCTCATTCATTATAAAATTAAAACTAAAACACAAAGACAAACCGTTAATATATATATATATATATATAAAAATCAACTGCAAAATTCTTATCCCATGTGAAACAATCATTCCGTCGTACAACACAACTTAGAGAAAAACAATCGACTTGAGAAAAGAGATTGCTACACCTACCATCGGACCACTAAGGTATCGCTAGATTTCAAACTGTCAAAAGCTCGTCAGGCTAGATTTGATCGAAAAACTCCCGTCTAGAACCTTTCGACTTCATTCTCACTAAAATCATTGAACCACTAATTACCCTTTTTAGCCATGACAACGGTAGTAAAAGTCCCACGTAAATACTAGATAAGAGAAATTTGAAAGAAAAAGGAGTATAGAGAAAAAAAACCCTTTTTGTTTGGTTAGTTAGTTTGAGTTGAAATATTTTAGTTGTAATAGTAATTTTTGTTTATTTTTTAGATACGACAAAAAACTTTTTCAAAAAAGATAAAAAACTTTTTAGGAAAAGAATAAAAATTTTAGTTTGAGTCGATAGTTTGAACTACTAACCTAAACACCCCTTTAATAACTACAGTCGGTGGGAACCGATTCCGTACCCTTTTTTTTTTTTTGGGAGGCGGAAAGGATGTAATAACTATTTTCCGTACGATGAAGACACAGATGTTAATATGGAATCATTCATTCATTCTCTTATATCTTTAAATAATGCTTCGTTTCATGAGAACTTCAGACTTCACGTGCGATTTTTTTAAAAATTGAGTTATTGTTATTCCTTATGCAGGCAGAATAATATAAATTAACATTTTAGTACTTTAGCAAAAATTAATTAAAAAAAAACATTTCAGTACATAATACCATTTCTTTTTTTTTTTTTAATTATCTTAAAGTTCACAAATGCCTTTATCCTGGCTAGAAAATGAAAATAAGTCCAGTAACTTGAAATTTCAATAATAAAATTATTTGAGTTTAAATTGAAGTTGCATTTTCCAAACACACTTTTAATTTTACTTTTGATTCTAAAAAAAGAAAAGGAAATAATACACTATGTAGTTCATTTTTGGTCGGTCCTGGTAAAGAAAAGACACGTGAAGGTCAAACATTAAGAATATGCTTTTGGGAAGTAGCTGTCAAATGAATCAGGTTAGACCAACCCTTAATTGTCTTTTTCCCAAAATGAATTTCAGCCACAAAAAGGTTGTTTTAATCCGGTTAATTAGTGTTGTTCTGGTCATAAACTTCTCTCGGTGGTGAACCACCACTTTGAGGAAAAAAAAAAGAAAGGAAGTGGATATGAAATTTTTGACGATAACCTAATATCTACTTATACGAGAATTTTTTTTTTTTTTTTGTTCATTTGGAATAGGAAAATTGATATCTTCCCTAATTTTCTGTAATCACTTCCACAAAAATAAAAATAAAAATAAAAATAAAAATCTAGCGGCAACGGCTCATGTTGGGTCCACTCATAATCAAAGTAATCCAAATTAGAAAAAATATTACACTTTCTTTTTGTTAAAAAAAAAAAAAAAAGTTTTACCATTAAAACAAAAGTTATAATTCTTGGATAGATGAAAAGAAAATTTACAACAACAGTGTTTTAAACCATCTTTTGTTTTTTTTCCTTAAAAAATATATTAAAAAAATAGTATGTAGTATTCTAATTATTAGAAGTTGAATAGTTGTTGAATTATTATGATATTTATATGATATTAATGAGATTGTATGTACTTTTAAAACTTAATAGTTCATTTGTTTCACTTTGATACGAAAAATAAGCTTAACTTTTATTCTAAAGTGGTGCATTTAAATTTTGAATAATTAAAAGTAGTTTCTTCTAAATCATTATATTTTATATTTAGATTGAACACAGTCTCTTTTTTAACTAGTTTTAATTTTTGAGTATGAGTTTTATTTTGTTCATCTTAGCACAGTATTAATATATTATACACTATACAGTGTTTTTTTTTTTTTTTGGAACTTCAATATACAGTTTTTCTAAAATCTCAACAAAGAAATAAAACAATACACTTTTTTTTTTTTTGGTAAAGAATAAAATAATACACTATGCAGTGAACAGCATTGATGCAACACGCAGAGGTGGTTTTCGTTGAAAAACTCTTTTTTAAAATTATTTTTTTGGGTTATTTTTGGTGAATAAATAAGGATTTAGGAGTGATCACATCATGTTCAGGTTTTCAACCCCACAGGTAAAAACCAATTTATCTGAGATATACATTATATTAGTTTCTCTCAGTTTATCATCCATTATCTACCCTTTATCACTAAACCATGCTTCAACAGACGAAGCTGGAGCGAGGTCTAAGGAGAAACAAATAAGAATTGAGTTCGGATGGACAAAGGAGAGAAGCCAGCAAAAGCATCCACCGTTGCCAACTCATTCACCCTTATGGGTGTACTATTTGTTGGGTTATTGGTCTTTTTTGAAATTTTTTTTTTTTTTTTGGTAGAAAAGGATTCAGGTTTTTGTTGAAAACAATTTTTTTTTTTGGGTAATTGGTTTTTTGTTGAAAACTTTATTTATTAATTTATTTTTTGGGTAGAAAAGGACTCAGGTTATTGTTGAAAACTTACTGCATTTGCCATTCTCCAAAAGTCACAATTCAACTACCCTCGGCCATACGTAGTCGACAACTAACCTTATTTTCATCATTAAACGAAAAATATAAAAATAATTTACAGTAAACCCACAAAAATAGAAAAAATAATAGAGAAAAAAACGTCCCAGTTTTCCCCAATTCAAGGCAGTAATTTGAGAGTGGCGAAAATGTCGTGAAACGATAAAACGAGTGGGAAATGTAAAAAAACCAGTTGACGATAAATTGGACAGAGACAGACCAGTAGAGTGCTGTGAACTCCTCGTATTGACGCAACTCATCTCTGAACAAAATAATTTATCAAAAAAATAAATAAATAAATAAAAACTCTGAACAAAATAGAGAGAGAGAGAGAGAGAAAAAAAGTGGTGCCCTCTCTGCCTCCTTTCCTTCTCATCTCCGGTTTTAAAGGCACACGCCTCTCCTCTCTCTATATATTCTCTCTCTACATATTAACTATAATGGCCGTGGCTCTCTGCTCTGCTTCCTAACCAGCAGTCAGTAATCACTGTCACGAAAAAAAAAAAAAAAATCCTTGTCTTTGAAGCGTAAAACAGGTATCTTTCCTTATTGATTTGAAGCTTAATAAGTTTCCATTTTCTATTTCTAACTTCTTTCGTTTTTCTTTTTCACTCGGGATACTAATCTCAACTTGATTCCTTGTCATGTTTGCTTCTTCTTCTTCTTGCTTTTTTTTTTTTTTTCCCCTCCCTCCACCTGATTTTTCTGCGCTGAAAGTTGAATCATATTTTGACATATGTTCTCCGATAATCTAGATGACTTAAATTGTTTTACAAGTTTCATCCATATATATATTAATATATAAATAAATTTATTGCAGATAAATATATAATAATATTCTTCGGTGATCAAGTCAAGTACTTTCTTTCTCGGCTTTTAATTATAATAGAATCATTTTTCCACTGAATTTCGTTGGCGATGGTGAATCTCTGAATTTTTTTCCTTTTATTTTCAGGTATTTTGCTCTAAAGCATTTTCATTGCCGTGTATCAGCAGCTAGGAATCTGGGAAGATCAGGCAAATCTCGGAGTTTTTGGAAAGTAGATTTGCTGATTTTTATCCGAAGGTATTTAATTAAGAACTCTAGCCTTTTGCATATTTTTCACTAACAAATATATATATATATATCATTTAGTTATCGTTAGTTGATTAACTGCCAAAGCTCATAATATATATGCAGATTCCCTTTTCTATATTTGTTTTCTATTTAATCCAGCTTATGTGGAATATAATCTCCGCTTTTAGCTATGATATGAATCAGTGGGCTTATAAATTCTTTTTTTCTTTTTTTTTTTTTTTCACTTAAACTTGTTTAATTTTTTAGCTTATGTCAAAAACTGGTTTTATTTAGGGATCGGCCTTCCCAAATCTTTTTGTTCTGTCCAATTCTTTATTTGGAGTTGCATTCTCGATTTTGACTCTGGTCTTCAATTTCTTCTTTTAGTTGTGTCCACAAATATATTATATTCGAGTTCTTATTTCTTTAAATTATTTTTGACTATCCTTAATAAATTATTATTATAACACTAACTTGGGTCAATTTCAAATTTGCCAAGCTTCTTTTATTAATCGGGGTTTTGGTGAGTTATCAACTTTCTTGGCTGATGGTTTTACGATTTCTTGACATGGGTTTTAGAAAACATGGAAGAAACCTCTAACCACAGAGTTGGACATGCCAAAGTTTTCCCACAAGCAACTTTTTTAGTGGCCAAAATCTCTAGACGGGATTATTTGACTCATTCTTTTCTTGTTTCATACTGTTAAACCTTTGCTGCCTTAATTAATCTTACATTTGTTTGACATCCCTTCTCTATTGGAATTTGATGTTCCGGTGCAACCATGAGATACCCTATAAACCAAGCCTTTATATATAGCCTGTTTCTCAAATATCCGTGGATATGTTTCGGTACGAGAATTAGCAACATGGAATGCAATAAGACCTTTTTGAACTCATTTTATTTTTTCTTGTTATCAAAGTTTTATCTTCTAACTGAAGTTCACTCCATGTGCAGATCTTCCATCCGTAACTTGCGTCTGTTTTAGATGTTAATGGCTTCTCCTGATCTTGACTCAACCTGGCCATCATCATCTGGTTATTCCTTTTCTGGATCTTTTGATATACGTTTAGAGGAAGCGAATTCAGCTGATATTTTACCTGCGCTGGAAGTTCCTACCTCTTCTGTACCCTATAATTCTAGCATTCCGAAGCCACTCCCTCTCCGTAATAAAATTATTTCAAGAACCAAATGTGTGAACAGGCTTTCAGACTTCTGCTCTGTCCCAAAGGAAACAGTGGATACATGGGACAAACTCTTCAAAGAAGGACACGGGGCTGATGTCTATGTTACTGCTGAGGATGAATCGTGCATTCCATCGCATTCTAGTACTCTGGTGAGTTGGTCTATTTTCTCATAATTGTTATTAATGAAAAACAACGAATATTACCGATATTTGTTATTGCTGATTAAATAACGATCATAGTGAAATTTGCAGAGTAGTGCATCACCTGTGTTGGAGAATTTGTTACGGCAAGCGAGAGTCAAGAATGGTATGAGATACATTAAGATTCCTGGGGTACCTTATGATGCTGTCCGCCTATTCATTCGTTTTCTCTACTCTTCCCGGTATGTTGCAATAATCGTTGTAGCATAACATCATCTCCCCTTTACTTCTCGGTTAGCTTTTCCGGCAACATTTTTTGAAGTTTTTTCTTGGTTGTGTGTAGCTATGAAGAGGAAGAGATGAAGAAGTTTGTTCTACATTTGTTGGTTTTGGCACACTCCTACTCAGTTCCGTCACTGAAAAGAGTTTGTGTATACTTTCTTGAGCGGGATTGGCTAACGAAGGAAAATGTTGTAGATGTGCTTCAGTTAGCAAGGAATTGTGACGCGCCGCGACTCTCCTTATTTTGTGTGCGTATGGTTGTGAAGGACTTTAAGGCCATATCCTCAACTGACGGTTGGAAAGTGATGAAGCGATCCAATCCTGCACTTGAACAGGAACTACTAGAGTCTGTTGTTGAATCGGATACTGTAAGCTGGTCTTGTTCCCTTTTTGATACCTCTTGTTTTTCCTGTTATTATAGCTCTCCAAATTTTACGAGATCTTACATGTAGTTAATCCTCTCAGAGAAAGGAGGAGCGGTTAAAGAAAATAGAAGAGAAAAGGGTATACTTGCAGTTGAACGAGGCTATGGAAGCCCTGCTTCACATATGCAGGGACGGGTGTAGAACAATAGGGCCCCGTGACAAAGTGCTGAAAGGAAGCCAAGTTGCATGTGGATTTCCTGCTTGTAAAGGGCTGGAAACTTTGGTCCGCCATTTCTCCAGCTGTAAAACCCGTGTCCCCGGTGGTTGTGTGCACTGCAAGCGCATGTGGCAGCTTCTTGAGCTGCATTCTCGCATGTGTAATGAACCCGATGCATGCAAAGTCCCTCTTTGTCGGTAAAGCATGAAATTTTTTTTTTTCCTTTGCTAACACACTTAAGCCACTGCTTATCTTTTAGCAATTGATGCATGGCCCTGGCTTCTATAAGTTTTGACAAATATCAAAATGGTGATGTCTTAATGGCACAATTAATTTCTTTAAGACTTGTTTGCTGATTGGAATAATTACAACATTTCAATGTGTCTGTGATCGTAGGCATTTCAAGGAAAAAATGCAGCAGCAGAGCAAGAAAGATGAGACCAAGTGGAAAATATTGGTGAGCAAAGTAATAGCTGCCAAGAACGGGGTTGGAGCATTCCCTGGTCGCCGCTCAGCTTTTTTATGAGCTATCACCTCTCCTTGTGTAAATATATACACACATACATGCATACATATATATATATATATATATATATGTCAAAGTTGAGGCTAAAATTCTAGCCTTGTGTGCCAATAATGTTTAATTGCAAAAAGTACTTGACAATATATTGACGGTGCGAGTACAAGTTATCCGTTAATCTTTGAGATATTGACATTGCAAAAGACGATATTGGACTAGATGGAAACAAAGTAGATCATGAACAGGAAAACGTATTTCCTATTTAAGGAACTTAGAACTGCTATTTTTTTTTTTTTTTTAATGACACAATTTTCAGACAAATTAGAAACAGGTGTCTAAAGCATGTTAATTAAGCATGTTAATTTCTTATAAATATTCTTGTTAAGAAATAGGTAGAAGGGAACGATCATTCATCAAGAGAGCATAAAACATGGCTCTTTAAGAATTAATGTATTTGATATCTAACCTCATCCTGGACAAAAGTTAAACCGATAATAAAAGCTCAACTAATATTCATATTGAGTTCAAGTTGGAGAAGGTTCCATTTCATTTGTTATCTAAAGATAATTTGAAAGCATAACAGTACATTTGTGAAAAAAGCACGAGGGCAGATGATCATCATGGTTTGATTCCATTGCAATTACTACGCCCCATCTGCTAATGTCCTCTTCGATGTACTGATGTAAAGAACTGCATCAAAGCGAAATAATATTCCCCAATTAATTGCCACAAAAATTGACCGGTGAGAATCAAGTAAGAACTACATTGTCATGGTTCCGGTCATTACCATTATTGCCACGAATAAAGGCATCCCCATATTTGTTTTTCAACTGCCCATTCACATACTCCTCTGTTTGTTCCATCGCAATATTCATATACCCATCCAGACAGGCTAGAATACCTGAACAAGAAAAAATGCAAGGCTTCAGGGAAGCTTATCTGTCTAGCTTTTAATACTTGCCAAGCCAGAGTGCGGTAAGCTAGATATATTAGTGGACGTTTTATAACACATACAATGTTACTTGATTTGATGGAATTGTTTAATCTTCGAGGGGATTTTCTATACTCTTGCATGCCAGGGTTATTTCTATGCTTCATCCGGTCATTACTAGTTTATTTTTAGATAATATCAAAGTTCCATATACAATTCAGTTGTCCCAAAAGATTCAACCATTCCCCTTAATGGGAGACTCGAATGGAGACGGAGCACCAGAAGCCCAAATGTTAACATTTGATATCCATGGGGAATCATAAGAATAAAGACACTGACCTCACCTCAATCCTCCCATATGGATATGGAGTTTCTGATAAAACTCTAGGCTTACTTCTATGAATGATGGAGAAGAATTGAGGAACTAACATGGTTCTGCTTTATTGAACGAGTAAACTCAGAAAAAATGTAAAAAGTTCATAGAGAGTTCAAGAGCTCTACCTCCCTCCCAATACTCAGCTCAGCCAAGACCCCAAAAACAACCAAAATCTCCACAGCCCATTCTCTCTTTTTCTATCCTATATATCTTTTACCGAGTTTTCCTAACAGGAACCACTAACTGCTCTCTAACAGAAAGAAACAACTAACAGCACGCAACAAACAAGCCTAACAAACTTCTAACTTCGTCACTCAACTAACATTCATATCAGTTGCTTACAAAGTGCCTCACATCACGGGGGTGCAGCCCAAGGCAAAGCCCCATATGATGAATCAATTTCAAGGATGTTTTTACTAAAGGAATGGAAAATTAAGTGCGTGTACGTTCATTTAATGAAGATGAATATGCAAAATACTTGTAATTTCAGACACTTGCTCACTGAAACAGTCCTACTACAGATGGTATTAGAAATTTCCTTGCTGAATCTCTAGGGTGAGGTGAAAATATCTGAATATCAAGAATCAACAGGAAAGTGATACGATAGTGCTTCATAATTCTCTATTTTAAAGGAAATCAAAGAAAAGGAACAATGGGAAATGATAGAGTCAAAGACTGACCTCTATAGTCGACTCCAGAATTTAGTTTAACAACAACCGGTCGTCCACGAATGGATTTAAGAAAATCCGCAGGGGTTTTTGTGGTTGCTGATCCTTTCTCTCCTGCTCCACTCATTTTCCTTTACTTTAAATCCAAGTTCCCGCTACCTGATGCAAGTAAAAACAAGTGAATAAAGAACCCTTAACATCACCTTGTACACTAAAAAACTATACTTGCACAACTAACTAACCATACACACACAAACACAAAGCAAAGTCTCTCAAATTTACGTAATTGAATCATCGAGTTATATGTTTTTAAGTACAAGTCATATGATTATCAGTTAAACTGACTTTACCTCAATCAATGCAAGATGAATCTGATAATTCCGATTATACATCATGATTGACGAACAAAACTGACTTCCCTAGAAAACAACACTAGTTGGCGAAAAACAAAAAAACACACACACACACAATTTACAGTGATAAGAAATGAGAATCATAGATTTTTTATTAAACCATTTGAATTAAATTAAGAACTTCAAAGACGATAATACAGGAGAAATAGACCATGAAAAAGTAGAATTCAGAAATCCTTTAACAAAAAAGTAGTACACTTTATTGGAAAAACCCTAAGTCAGTTAGCTAGCAAAAGGGAAATTTAAAATCGGGTACCGGGACGAAGATTTAACCAAAAATTCCGCGAATCCAAACTGAAAAGGCGCAAGTTAAACACAGTCACTGGTCAAAGATTTAGAAAGAAGAAAGGGCTATGGTGGATTGACAACAGATCACTTTGCGATAATAAAGAGATTCGAGAGTAGGCCACAAACAAAACCTAGTGAGAGAAATAGGAGAGAGAGAGGAGAGACTTACCTTCAAAACTGCGGATAGCTCGGTCGGCGGAAGATCGGAGAGACTGAAAGAGAGAGAGAGAGAGAGAGAGGGGTATGGCAACGGTAATTGGTTATGGCAAAGGTGGGCAAGGCAAAGAAAGGCGCCTTTTGAGTTACTTGAACAGGTTCACCGGGTCATTTCCGACCCGACCCGAATATGGAATGGGCATGGGTGGGGCTTTGGTAAATAATAAACGAAAAGTTGAGGGGCCGACATTGCAAAATAAGCCACAGAGAGAGTCAGTCCGTCACAGACCCCGCTTGCTTGGTTCTTATGTGGTCGGTCTGAAATCTGGAAACGGCAAAACATTAACAAACAATTGGTTCTCTTTGTGCAAAACGAAAACGACGATGAGATTCATCAGACCAATCTTTCTTGTGAAACATTTCCTCAACTTCAAACCCCACAAATCCGTCCGACTACTCCTCTCTCAAACCACCTCCGCTTTTTCGACATCATCGGAGTCCCCAAACACAGCAAGCTCGCCGATCGACGCAGGGTGTTCCATCCGAAAACCCATCAGCTTATGGCCCGGAATGTACCATTCCCCGGTCACCAACGCCCTCTGGGAAGCCCGATCCAACATCTTCGAGAACGAGGCTGAGAAAGTCCCTTCTTCTCAGACCCAACTGCCTGTCAAAACTCCGGCGCAGAGCCGGACCAGCGTTCTGTACAAGTTCTCTTCCGATTATAAGCTGAGAGAGCAGTACAGGAATCCCTGGAACCACATTCGGATCGGCAAGCTGGTCGAAGATCTCGATGCTCTCGCTGGCACCATCGCTTTCAAGGTCGCCACTTTTATTCATCTTAATTGATTTTTTAATCACGCTTTTTCTAGCTACAATATAATGATCTTGGCTTTGAAGTGTTGAATTTGTGGGAGCAGCACTGTTGCAATGAAGATGGGACGACGAGGCCTTTGTTGTTGGTGACGGCTTCTGTTGACAGAATGGTTCTCAAGAAACCAATCAGTATCGACACTGACTTGAGTATTGTCGGTGCTGTTACATGGGTTGGCCGCTCTTCCATGGAGATTCAACTTGAAGTTATTCAACCAACACTAGGTATTCGTCTTCCAAAGTCATCTGTCTAATTTCTTGTTTCAGTGTTTGGTCTTGTTTGCAGAATCTGCTTTTTTTTTTTTTTTTTTTTAGGGTAACCTGGTTCTTAGGAATCTCGTTTATTCCTACATAAACATTATTAGTCGAGTAAACCCGCATATAAGCTTAATGCGAAAACGCAACAAGATCCAACAATATTCATATAAGCATTGAAATCGAAGATCCAACAACGCTTTATGAAGTTTTGACCGTTTACTGTGATCCTCTAGTTAGTGGCACATCACCACCACTTCATTTTGGTACCTGCTAGGCTGCTTCTATCTGTCATTGCTTCTCACAAACTCTTTTGTTGTAGAATCCCCGGATCCATCAGACTCGCTTGCTCTCGTAGCAAACTTCACGTTTGTTGCCCGTGATTCAAAGACTGGAAAATCAGCTCTAGTTAACCAGACCTCACCCGAAACTGAAGAGGAAAAATTGCTCTGGAAAGAAGCAGATGAAAGAAACAAAATGAGGAAAAAGAAGAGAGAACAGAAATTAGAGATCGAGGACCATGATAAGGACAGGCTCAATGCCTTGTTGGCTGAAGGGCGAATCTTCTGTGACATGCCAGCATTGGCAGACAGAGACAGCATCCTCATAAGGGATACTTACCTTGAGAACTCTTTTGTTTGCCAACCACAGCAAAGGAACATCCATGGTCGGATTTTTGGGGGCTTCTTGATGCGAAGAGCGTTTGAACTGGCTTTCTCAACGGCATATTCATTCGCCGGGGTGGCACCACACTTTCTAGAAGTTGATCATGTTGATTTCTTTAAACCTGTGAGTAGCCATCCTGGTATCTACATAGTCCTTGATATTACTTGCAGAAAGATAGCTCCGGTACAAACATTATACAGTTTCACCTAAATCCAAGCAAAAGAAAATGCTAATTTAATGATTTTGGTGGAACTTGATTGACTGAGGAACCATTGGGAGCATAATGTCAACTGAAGGCTTTTTTTTTCTTTTTTTTTAACACGAATTACTCGGAAGTTCACTTTTGGTGGCTAATGGCCTATTGCTGATGCAGGTGGATGTTGGAAATTTCCTCCGTATGAAATCTTGTGTCCTCTACACGGAGCTTGAGAACCCCTCTGAACCTCTCATAAACGTGGAAGTTGTTGCTCATGTTACAAGGCCCGAGCTCAGGACCAGTGAGGTAAAGCACTCTGTCTGAAATCATGTTGTGGAAGACATGGCACAACTTTGAGCTACCATTTGAGTTTTAACTTGGTGAAATGATAAAACAACCGGAGTGTTTTGTGAAATTTTTCACTTCCACCTCATTTTCTAATATTTTGTTTTCTTTCTTGAGATTATGGTATCAAATCAGTGCATTTATGCATTTAACATTGTGAATGTGGAATTGAATAGGTATCCAACAAATTCTATTTCACGTTTTCCGTCCCGCCTGAGGCAGTAAAAGATGGTTTGCACATTCGGAATGTGGTCCCTGCTACTGAAGAAGAAGCACGGCGGGTGCTTGAAAGAATGGATGCGGAGGGTTCCCTGGTTTCTCATTCAGACAACTAGAAATTTTAATAGGTCAAAGTAAGCTGTTCTTTTGGAGCTGTGTAAATTTTCTTCCTTCTTTGTACATCTTACATCCCCCTTTGTTTTGCTATGATAACAATATTCAATTCTTAGACCTTAGAACTTTGCTTTTCATTGCTAACGAACTATTGATGTAACAAAAAAGTATAACTGAATCCCCAACGATTTTAAGACACTGTTACTTACGCATGGTATTGCACATCATTGTTTAGCACCGTTTTTAATTTATTGTTATTGTTATTCTTTACCTTCAACAAGCCGTGATACAAATTCTGGTGCAATCAATCTAACGATTAAATCCTGCAATCCTGGCAAAATCTAATAGTACTTTAACGAGAATCTCCTCAAATATCATACAAGATTGACAAAATATTGAGACTGTAATATTTTAATATATATATCTATATATATATAATTACAGGAAAAGACTGCCCAGAAAAGGAAAGGCAAAATAGCTAATAAACATGAAAAAGTCAGCACTCAGCACAGCCCCAACCACTCAGTATTTGACAAGCATATCAATCCCAACGAGATTCAGCAGAAAAAGCCACCAGAAAACAAGTTCCACCCTCCACCAAAGAGCAGCATTGTGTAATGCATTACCGCACCGTGACAAATACAACAAAAAGAGTCAAGTGGCAAAAATATGGCAATTGCATCCCACACTACTACACCCGAGTTCATTCTAATATTTTTTTTTTTTTGGCTGACATTAAGGATCCGGTGGTGGTCCCCGTCATTTCCCGTTTTTTAAGTTCCCGACTCTCCCCTGAGTTCGTTCTACTATGTTGTCACATTTGTGGTGATTGCTTTGTCATAAAACGCATTTTCTGACAAAATCAAGTGCTGTACGATGATGACGAGCTTTCATCGTCTGATGATCCATAATGCTGCTGCTGCTGCTGCTTTCCATTGAGCCCAGGGAAGAAAGCTGGTGCCATCGTAGGATTTGTGGCTATTGGAAATTGGCGTGCCAACCCCAAGCCAACTATGCTTCTTTCATTTACTTTCCCAACATCCTTGCATACCTGATCCAGAATAGAGAGGAAGTCCCTCACCACTATGAATATTCGAAACGGACGAGCTTCTTCCTTTGCTGAGTTCCCATGAAAATATTCTGTAATTTCCTTCACCAGAGAGAGAGAAACTCTATCTTGTGTCTGAAGCTTCTCAATCTCTTGTGATGCCTTCTTCAAGAATCCGTTCATTGCCTCCGAAAATTTCTGGCTGCTATCCTCCTTCAATGCTACTTCGTCATTCAATTTCAACACTTCCGCTACTTTCAGAATTCCACCAGCAAGCTTTATGACCTCGTTGTTGAGCACATCTGAGTCCATAGCAGCAGCTTTCTTTACATTGCTGAGCTCACCACTCAATCCCGAAACAACTTGCAGGCCGAGCTTCTTAAATTCAACGTCATCCCAGTAAGAAGATTGGTGGCTTTTCTCAGCACTTGCACTATGGTTGGTGCCAGAAAGACGCAAACCTTCAGCTCTGATGATCTCCTGTACAACAAAGTGCAAGAGAGTGGTTTTCCCATCAGCGCCCTTGATATCAACAAGCTTGAGAAGGGTGTCGAGCTTGAAGGCGTGGGCATCGCCACGGTTTGTGCCAACATTCATGCGGTTCCCAGTTTTGAGCACTGCTTCAAGAAGCTTCAAGAACATCCTACTGTTCTTCAATTCTCCACATGCTACCTGTGGACAAGGGCTAATCTATGTCAGGGCTTCCAACTTCCTTATAGTGGACCAAAAAGCGTTTATTCTCCGTTACCACTCCAATCATTAGTCGTGATCACGAACAAACAAGAGGGAAGAAATGTAAGAATTCAGTTACCTGGAGAGTGTCGAAGGACCTTTTAAGGTAATCAACTTCTGAATCGAAATTGGCCATGTAAAGCAATGCATCGACCCTCTTGAATGCGAAAGGGATATCAAGCACTGCCTTGAGAAATTTCTCAGCCGGACCTAGCTTAAACGGTGATTCATCTTTGTACTCTCTGAGTTTCCATTCTTCTTCCTTGGTCGGAGCCATCTTCAGTAAACTCTCAAGAAGCTCTGTCCCCAATGCATCCGAATTCCCTGTTCGCAAGCATGGATATCTTTGAAGATTCAAGTAGCGATTAAGCAAAAGCACAAGGCATAAAGGCAACAGAATCCGCCAATTACCTTCCAAAAGTGCTTCACAGACTTCATCAATGGTGACATTAAGAGCTCGCAACAAGATTGCAATGTTCTGAGACTTCTTCGGATCAAGCACCCGATTCTCCTGGACCAGAGACGCCATGATCGAACGCCGACCGTTGTCTTTAGCCACCATATTTGTATTGTTTGCAGTAAACAACGTCTCAATCATTTCCTCATTCAATCTAAAGAAAATAACACACTATAAGCTACAACAAAAGGAACCAGAAAGTTTAATAATTTACCATGCACAAGAACAAAATGTAAGAACATCACGGTCAAAAAAGAACAAAACTTTGATAAGACCCAAAAAAAAAAAAAAAAAAAGAAAGAAAGAAAGAAAGAAAAGTTCTCCACCAAAAACAAAAATTCCCTTAAAAGCTTATGCAAAATATAATAATTGAAAAAAAAATTTTAAAAGGTCTTACTGGAAAGAGCTTGATTTAAGGTGATCCCACACCATTGCTCGGTCGGAGCTTGCCCGAACTTTATCCCAATGCAAAGGCTTCAGCTTCGGCTTCTCCTCACTCCTTTTCACCTGCTCTTGAGCTTCCTCCGCCGACGAAGTAACCGTTTCGATGCTCTGAAATGCTCTCGACGGCGCTACCAGCACCGGAGGACCCTCCGAGCTCAGCCTCCTCGTATCCGCCGGGACTTCCCAAAATCTCGCCGGAGGTGGTGGCGGAGGCGGCGGCGGTAATTTCACCGCAACAGATTGCTTCTCTGGAGATTGCTTTTTCGGCGATGAACCTCTTTCCGACGGTGAGGACGACGAGGATAAGGACGGAGATGGCGGCGGCCGAGATGGTGGAGGAGGAATCATGAAGTTCACGACGGAGTCCGGCGATCTCGATTTCAGACTCGCCGGCGAAGTAGTCGACGTCGCTGTAGGTGAAGGAGATTTCGAGCAAGGATACGACGTCGTTCGGGAATTGAAGCTTCTTCTGCTTCCGAAGGTATCGACTTTCAGGCCCAGAGCTTCCCTCCGAAAGCTCGATCCGGCACGGCCGGGACTACCATTATCCACTGCAGAACCTCTCGGCGAGAAGAACTCCTCATCGTCCTCCTCATCTTCGTCGGAGCCATTCCCGTAATTCCGTCTGAAGTTGTGTTTCGGAAGCGGCGGGAGCGGCTTCAGCTCCGGCGAGCCTAGTTTCCGGTACGGAGAAGCAGTGGAGACGCCGATCTTTATACCGGCATTGCTAGAATTCGCCGCCGCCACGGCGGTTTCTCGGTGATCAACGCCTCCTCCTCTGGAGTTGACTAGGGTCCCGAGGTAGAGAAACTCGGAGCTGTGGTTGGGCGTTCCGCCGCGCGACTTGTGACCGCCGCCGTCGGAGGTGATAGTGTTGGGAGGGAACAGTCGGAGGCTGTCCGATCTGGAGGCGGAGCCGGCCTTGTCGAGGTCATCGGCGGCGGAGGAGGAGCGAGTTTTCCGGCGACGGTGATAGAGGAAGGCGACGGCGAAGGCGGCAATGAGAACGGCGGAAAGGAGGGAAGCGGAGATGGCAAGGGCAAGACGGTGGCGGCGGTGAGGGTGGGAGGAGGAGGTTTGGGGGAAGAGAAGGGAGGAGATGTTGGCAGGGAAGGAAGTGAGGGCGGTGGGGGAAGGCGGCGGAGGTGGGGAGTGGTAGGAAGGGAAGAAGGGCCTTACTGTTGTTTGTGGTGGACTTGAAGAAGACGAAGAGGAAGAGGAAGAGAATGGAAGCTTTGGCTGCTGTTGGGGTTGGGGTTGGGGATGAGGAGAAGGAGAGAGAGAGGGAGAAGAAGACCAAGTAGGAGGTTGAGTTGGGGGGATGAGAGAGTCAGATGGGAAGAAGGGTTGGTGGAGGAGTCTCCGCCGCTGGTGGTGGGGCTGGTGGTGGTGGTGTTGGTAAGGGGAGGACACAGCGGCGGTGGTGGAGAAGTGGATGCCTAGTAAAAGTAGCAGCAGGATGCCTTGCATTGTGGGTTTCGTTTTTTTTTTTTTTTTTTTTTTTTTGGTCACTTCCTCTGTAGTAGGATCAAAAACAAAAAAAAGACTGGTTTTAGGTGTTTTGGAGTTGAAAAAGAGTTTCTAAATGAGGTCATTGGAGATGATAATGTTGAAGATGAGTAGATGCTTTGGTGGGTTTTTTTTTTTTTCACTCTCTCTCTCTGTCTCTCCCAGGCTTCTTTAGGATGGGAGAGTGGAAGGGAATGTTTTGCTGTATCTATTGGTTTGGAGGGGATTTAGTTAAGATTAGTTAAGTAAGTCTTAACTAAATCTATAGTGTGATTCCCAATAGTAGGTTTGGAAGAGGAGTAGACTTGGGTGGGTGGTCTAGAGGTAGAGTGAAGGGATTTTGCAAAGAAGAAAGAAAGAAAGAAAGAGAATTTCAGAAAGCTTTGGTACTTGGGTGGGTTGGAATTGTTTGTTTGAGGTCTCTGGGCAAGGTTTGGACCAAAGCAAAGAGAGGAGTTTGACCGTGAGGTACCGGAAAGGAATGTTTCAACATTCAGAGAGAGACAGAGAGAGAGAGAGGAGACTACTACATGGGTTGGTCATGTATGTGAGAAATGAGAGAGAGAGAGAGAGAGAGAGAGAGAGAGAGGAAGAGAAACAGTGAGGGCAAAGAGAATGGTAGTCTTCTAGTTCAGACTTGAAGGTGCAAAACCATGAATGATGACATCAAAAAACCATCAAAGTGCATTTTTAAGCTCCCCCCTTTTTTTTATTTCCAACCTTCGTTTTAAGAAGAAGAAGAAGAAGAAGAAGAAGAAAAGAAAAGGGAAAACTGAGGGGATTCTGCAAAAACGCGTGTTCTGGAAAATTTAATAGAAGAGAGGGATTGAAGATTTTAAAGAGATTGCGGATCAGGGAATGGAGGAGAGGAGGTTAAAAAAAAAAAAAGCCCCGCTCTTCTGACAGATAGGCCACAGAGTTGATTGTTCGGATTTGAACTATCTTTTTGGTTGTGTGTCCATTATGCTTTAGAGTCTCACAGTTACTCACCTCCTCAACCCATTAGCTGTTTGCAATTTCCGCCCCTTTCCGGTAAAAAAAAAAGTTAAAAAAATACTTCTATCATTACCCAATTCTCTTCTTTCCACACCTTTACTGTTCCTCCTCACTCTTGTTTCTCTAAAAGCTCCCCTTTTTTTACCTTGCGATAGTCGATGAAACTTTAATTCATTTTCCTTTCCCTTTTTTTTTTTTTTTTTTTT
>JAFMPE010115148.1:599-12643 GCA_024759925.1 Ficus religiosa | reverse complement strand
GATGCCATAATTTCCTCTCTTCCCACTCGGTTGGAATGGAGACCCAAAACCAACCCAAAAAAAAAATCTCCTTTTTTAGCTTTGTCTGTGATCCGTTCAATTCAATAATCAATCTTATAATCTGTATATTTTCAAACATAACCTGAACAAATTATTGAAGTCATAATCCATATACATAAAGCCACAACGAAAGGAAAGGAAGTTTTCGGTCGTCCGATGTCAGATTCTAAGTACATCTGTACCGTATGTTTCTGGTTGGCCCCAGTAGTTACGTTTTGGCGTCCGCCACGTTGCGCAAGCATTTTTCTTTTCCTTCTTTCTTTTTTTTTCTTGGGAGAAATTTCCTTCTTTCTTTTTAATCCCTTTTCGTCGTTAAAATAAAAAATAAAAAATAACAATAATTATTATGCAACAGTGGTTACGATCCTTATCAGAATGTTCCGAATTTGAATAAGAATTTTCTAAATGAATATAGCCGTTTATACGAGCCACATTCATTTCGTTA
The DNA here is from genome assembly GCA_024759925.1 of Ficus religiosa. Taxonomy (NCBI): domain Eukaryota; kingdom Viridiplantae; phylum Streptophyta; class Magnoliopsida; order Rosales; family Moraceae; genus Ficus; species Ficus religiosa. The sequence continues at coordinate 12,138 of JAFMPE010115148.1, read as the reverse complement.
CTGCACTCACGAAGCATTTATAATCTTGCCTTTTGACCAAGTCATGAAAATATTTGCATGAAAGAAAAAAAAAAAAAAAAAAGAAGTTCGTTGTCGATATCCATAGATAAAATTCGTTGTTAGTTACCGTGCTATTAATTTTAGATAAATTGTTACAAATAACATTTCTAACAAAATAATTAAGATAAATAATAAAATTTTAAGATATTTAAAATAAACAGTAATTTTATTAATTTATTGGGTAAGCTAAATTTATTACGTAGACATAAAATTTACTGGTAATTTTCCAACGAGTGACTTATCTTTATTAAAAAAAGAAAATTCTTGTATACATTGTTTTTACTATTTTAGAGACCCCATATGAAGTAAAGTGGATGGAAAAAAAAAAAAAAAAAAGGATACTGGACGGCAACATTTGAATTGAAAAACTTTTTTTTTTTTTTTTAATTTGAATTGAAAAACTTAGGTGTTAGTATGGTTCGTGGGTTTGAGTTATAATCCAAACTTTTTCTATAGTGTTTTTATATAAGAGATTGAATTTGAATCAAAATTTTATGTTCAAACAGTTTCTGTGACTTAAGTGATCATGGGAGAAACATAAAATTATAACAAATTGATCATTTTAAAAAATTAAAATAATTTACATATTTTAAACTTTAGATAAATAGCATATTTACAAGAATATTTATAAGGTAATTTTATCATATATATATATTTGAAAATGAGAATTACCTTTCTACTGTGAAAGACAATAAATCATCAATTCACACACGAAACCTAATATAACAGAAAACTAGGTATGCTATTTATGATCCAAAAATTATAGTATATAGTAATTTTACGAAAATAATTAAAACAAGCATGCATTTCGTGTTAAGGTTTGGATTATAGAATTTATGTTTGGATTGATTGTGTGTTTATCGAAGCGTTTGAATTGCTTGAGTTAAAAAATGTAAAAACTTGAAATGTATTCGGAAAAAAATTTCAATATGGAGTTTGTTTCATTCTTCTCGAAATTTTATACAATTTAAAAAAAAAATATCATTTGGACTTGTCTATGCAAAATTATGGACTTTTAAATTTTAAGTTACAAAACTTCATGAATAATAAAGCTGAGAGAAAAAGACAAAAGTTAGATTATAATTGTATGATTTGGATTGTTGGTCGAAACAAACCATAATATAGTAGATTTGAATAATATTTACGGTAAATAATATATTTACAAGATAAATAAAAAATTTACTAAATAAATGACATATTTTTAAGATGTAAATAAATTATTTTATCTAGTAAATCTAATGTAAATAAATCTTTTGCATAATAAATTTGTTATTTTTTCCAAATATTTTACTGTTTACTTCAATTCTTTTGAGTAATTTACTGGAATTATTTTGGAAAATTGTAATTTACTTATTTCTCTTTTTAATTAAACTAAAGTTAAACTAAGGCCCCGTTTGGGGTGGGGTTTGAAAAAGTGTTTTCCAAACATTTTTGTTTTTTTTGTTTTTTTCTTTTAATTTTACTATTCACTTTTGCAAACATTAAAAAAAAAAAAAAAAAACTCAAACTCTAAAAATCTATAACTTTATCATTTTAAGTTAAAATGAGGTGATTTTTTTTTCAAAGTACATAAAATTTGGAGATGAACAAAATAAGATCTATATTGTTATTTTTTTAACACGTTTCAAGTTTTTGTATTTTTTCAATCCAAACAATTCATTTTCACTAAATGCCTATTTCCAAAACTCGAACTATCTCTAATTTCTAAAACATCGTCTCCAAACGTGACCCCAAACATACCCCAAAATTTGTATCATATTGATCAAGATTGAAAAATGAATGTCGTGTTGGTTAATGGATGCAGCAAAAAAAAAAAAAAAAAAAAAAAAAAAAGAGGAAAAAAAGAGAAAAAAAAAAGTGGTTATTTAGGTGATTTTGTCTTGAAAATATTTTTTCATAACACTTCTTTTTTTTTTTTTGTTTTTTGGGCTTGGTCCTCCAATGAAAATGAAGATCGCTGAAACAGGCCAGCCCAAACTGATTCACAATCAAAAACTTGAAGAGTCCTCTTCAGCGTTCCTTCACCCAAAAGCCCTATCAAAACCTTAACAGAGAAACTCCAAGGAAAATCGGAGAAAGCCGACCACTCCACTCCGATCAATGGCGAATTCTCTCACAAACAGAACCCTAACATCTTTCAGAAACCCTAACCTCCTCAAATCCCTCTCCTCATGGTCTCGGCGATTCAATTCCGTCCCCGCCGCTGCTGAGCAACCGCAATCCGACAGCCCCTCGTCATCGTCGTTCACCTTCTCGTCCGACGGAGAGGATCGAAAAACCGACCATGGAAATAAAGACGGGAGCATATACATTAGAGCTCCGAAATCGAATCCGAGGAGCGAAGAGAAGTCGGTGACGATGCCGACGTCTTTCATGACGGGCTCGATCGTCGGAAGGCGGTTTTACCAGAAGGTGACGACGAGGGAGGCTGACGACGGAAATGGATGGACTGTGATGCTTGACTATCGGACGTTGAAAACACCGTCCAAGAGGCCGCTCAAGGTTCGGTCTTTGACCCTAGCTAAGGTCATTGCTGCTGAATGGGAATATCAGGTAAGCTTGATTTTTTATTCTTATGGTCTTTCGAACTTCTAGAAATTAAGCTTCAATTTTTCTTCTTTCAGATCAAAATTCTGGTTTCTCTGTTCATTTCGCTCTAGTTTGGTGCTTTCTGAGTTAATTAAGTATGTTTCAGGATTAAAGTTATGATTTGACCCAAATTGGATAGTTTTTATTGGCTTAACGTTTGTCTTATTATCATTATCATTATTATTTTTATTTTTATGTAGGTGATTTTTCTTTTCTCATCTCAAAGATAGCCCATATACATATATATATATGTATATATATTTTTAATATGGATTTGTGTTTGTGAAACGTCTTCTGTGAAATTCATCTGCTTGGAGAAGGTTTAACGAACTGTGGAATGTTTTAGCAAACAGATGGGATCAGACCTTTTACGATGCCTCTGATGAGGCTTGCATGCACTGCACTTGAAAGAGTTCCTCTCACGAGGCCAAAGATCATAGAGAATTTGATGAGGAAATTTGACCAAGATTTAGTATTCTGTCGTGCGCCGGAGGACAATTTTCTGACAAGTGACGTACATGGTATGTTGTTTGAAAGTTGAATGTGTCCGTCCCCCTCTGTTGCTTAAGTGCATTTTCTCAGCTTGGAATTTTTGGAAAGTGGTTGAATTGTATTCGAATACTCATGTTTGGGTGAATCTAACAATCATTTCGGTAGGTTTAGAAGTTAGCAATTTTGTTTGTGAAACGTTAGATATGTTTTGCAACGTATTGGATACAAATTAGCAAGTATTTACTCTCGGTAAATGTTGTAATCGCAAGGGTGGATGTGGATATCTCCTAGAAATTTATTCTTATGATGGATTTTTGTTTTGGTTTTGAACTTCCAAGAAAGCATTTTACCATTGTTAACTCTTGGTTCCCTTAAAAACATTTGCAGCGAAGCAAGTAGAGAAAATTGATCCTGTACTTGATTGGTTGGAGTCAGAATTTGGCTTTAAGCCCGTTGTGTACTCGAGTTTTTTCGGTGGAAAGCAGGAGGATGGTCTCGTGAAGGCCATAGAAGATCTGCTAAAGAAAACAGATGACTGTGAATTGGCAGCAATTGATGCTATTGCTGCAGCAGCTCACTCTCTAGTAATTGCTGTTGGAATGTTTCGTGGGAAATTGCAGATTGAGGAAGCAATTGAATTGAGTAGACTTGAAGAAGATTTACAGGTTCGGTCACTTGTATTTCTAGCCTTTCCTTTATTATATGCTCGTACTTGTATATTCAACTACTCACTTTTGACTCCAAAATCTTAGGAAAATCCCATGCAGTGGGATCAACAATGGACAATAGGGATATTAATAAACCGGGACTTATTTATTTGTTTTTCTTTTTTCAGGTGGATAAATGGGGTCTTGTTGAAGGTGGTCATGATCTGGATATTGCGGATCTTAGGGTACAGATATCATCGGCTGCTGTATTCCTTGGTCTTTCAAGGTGGATATGATATCTGTATATTTGAGTTTTTTTCCTTCAGTTCACTTTATATCATCTTTAATTCCTCGTCCTAAGAGCTAGCTTTGACAAAATTTCTAAATTTATGCTTGTTGTATGTTTGTAAAACTATGGTATTAGCCGCGCTGTGCAAAATTTCGTGGGAATAATCAATCTTGGGATGAGAGAACGGAGATCTATCATTTTGTTGTGATAATCAAGAGGGGTTCCTTAAGCAAGTATTCAACAGTTGTATTTGCGGTTCCATATAAGCTATTTCATGCTGCCTTTTTATGCTTGTTTTTCTTTTTCATCCTATGATTTTTCAATTGAACTGCATGCTTTTATGTGGATTTCATGATTTATCATGGCTTTTTCTTTGCTCAAACAATTGAAAAAATGCATTGTAAATTGGACGAGGAAGCAGAATTATGTTAGGACGCGATACGCACAAATACAAGAGTTGAACGCATAAATTGGTAACTTCTTCTGGAACTGAAGCGCCAGTCGCTTTTGTTTCTTGTAAAACATTGGTCTTTTACCTACAAGAAGAAAAGATTGAATGCATCGTGAGATAAGTTTTGCCGAAAATGTCTGGGAATCCAGAGAAGTGCATTTTCTTGACGCGTAAGAGGGAAGGTATTGTTTTTAGTTGCATTTTATTAGAAGGCCATACCTTCAAGTCAAGGCTCGTCTAGACAGCATTCCACACAAAGCGGTGGATCTTTCTTAATGTCGCAACTGCAACAAGCCGTGTCGCAGTCATTGTTGCACCCTACAGAAGATGGCTCAGCATTATCAAATTCAGAACTTTAACCTAATAATGCGAATGTCATTGTGTCATTTTGAGAGAATTTAATTTATCGACCTGTTATGGTAACGTAAGCAGATGGTTCGAGGTCTCGAGGGATAAAGGAAATGCGACTGCTTGCTTGAACGACATTGGTCCGACCAACAATGATGATTAAAACCAGAAAACCAGCTGATGCTAACAACTTCATCTCGCCGCAAGGTTTTAGCTTTGCTTTTGAACGGTGAGATTTTCTCAATAGCAACTGTTTTATATTTGTAGCCTCTGTAGTAGTTGAAGTTTAGGAGATCAAAGAAGCTAACCTTTTTTTGGTATTTATAACACAAATAATGGATTTTTGTATGCATCAGTTTAAACTATGTGAATACAAGAAAATATATGCAACAATCATCTGGAATCGATGATGGTTTATAAACTATGTGAATACAAGAAAATAAATGAAACAATCATCTGGAATCGATGATGGTTTATAAATTGGAGAATAGATATGCTTTGAGAAATTATAATTTATAATTTATAATTTTTTTTGTACCTCCAAAATGGTACAATTAACCATTGATGTGCTACATATCTCATGGCCATGGAGTTCTTCCAAGTTAAACATGAATATTTCAAAATTTTTGGTGAAGCAAAAACCATATAGAGAACTAACACAGGATGGTCACAGCACCAAAAAAAAAATATCTGAGACCTCAAATCTACAAGCACTTATTAGAAACAAAGAAAGCATGCTTCATTACAGTTTCACAAACGGATGGAAAGTACAATCGCTACTTGTATTATTAGCTCAAACACTGTCGACACTCTCGACAAGTTACCAGAAAATATCCCGGCCAAACCGATAAATGAGCAAATTATCACGCTTCACAAGTACCCGACTTAGTGAGGCTTAGATGGCTGAAGCTTCTTAATGTTCTGAATCTGCCTTCCGGGGTTCAAACCCTTAGGGCAGGCACTTGCACAGTTCAATATGGTATGGCAGCGGTAGAGCTTGAACTCATCATTGATTGATTCCAATCGCTCCTCTGTATATTCATCACGGCTGTCCATGATCCATCTGCATTCACAACCACAGAAGGGATTCCAATTCAGTTATATCCATATTTTGCAAGGATTTTGTAAAAAGTAAAAATAAAATAAAATAAAATAAATTCCTTTTGCTAATTAGGGTAGAACAAAGATGATTTGGAAGTTTGCAGGTAATGCAACAGCATTAAGAAATTTGCAGGGATCTACGCACTACCAATTTTTTGAACCTCAAACCTTAATTGTTTTACTTTACCAAATCCATCAAGACCCAACTGCGTGGATCAGCATGTATAAAATAGTAATCGCACAGACGATTGATCGTCCAAGTCATTTCCGAGAATGTTGACAAAAAAATAATACATAGAAATTTCACAATTTTCGCTTTATCTTTTTAACACAAACATTTGTTAGGCACACACTTGGGTACAGCTTGACAGTTATCAAACCGCCAAACGAGACTAACAAGAGCAACATAAGAAGCAGCCATTAACACTATTGCCTGAAATTTTCTCAAGAATTATATAAAACTAGAGTCCTGTCCTGCCACCAATATGAAAGAATGCATTCTCGATAAGAGGAATAGACCACAGACTAATGTAAGTTGAAAATTGAACAATCAATTAACTTTCTGTCATTTCTGGGTTCTACGAAGAAATTGTTGAATGATCTAATATAGTGAAACACAAAGATATAAGATATAAACAGAAGTCACAGAACCAATGTTGTAACAGCTTAATGTGTATTCCATCAATGGAGAGGAAATAACTTCAGATATAAGGTACGAGACAATAAAAGAACCAAGTCACATATCACCAAAATTAACCAGAACGGATCAAAGTAACCCAGAAAACTAAAAGCAAAGAAAGTCTACAGGTTATCTATTACATTCGGTAGATTAATGGAAACGAACCCATCACTATAAACCAAATTTTCAGCACAAATCTTCCATTTCCATCTCCTCAATGTTAAAATTTGGATATGAAAGTAAAAGCGAAACATTCAAGATCACATTTTTAAGAGCATCAAATAGATAACAAAAGGGAATTACCGATTGGCGTGGAGTAAAGCGGCGGGTCCCAAATAGGACTCAGGGTTCCACCAGTAGCTGGGGCAGGATGTGCTGCAGCAGGCGCAGAGGATGCACTCATACATCCCGTCGAGCTTGGCCCTATCCTTCTTGCTCTGCAGAACCTCCTTCCCCGGCACCGAAGGCGGGTTCTTCCTCTTCAGCCACGGCTCTATGCTCTTGTACTGGTTATAGAAATTGGTCATGTCCACCACCAAATCCTTGATCACGTACATGTGCGGCAACGGCGTGATCATCGTCGACGCTCCCGACGGGATCTTCGTCAGGCACGCGAGTCCGTTACAGCCGTCGATGTTCATCGCGCAGGACCCACAGATCCCCTCCCGGCAAGACCGCCGGAACGTGAGCGTCGGATCCATCTCGTTCTTGATCTTGATCAGAGCGTCGAGGACCATGGGCCCACACTCCTTGAGGTCGATCTTGTAGTCCTGAAGCTCCGGCTTCCCCGATTTGTCGGGGTTCCATCGGTAGATTGAGAAGGTCTTCAGGTTCGCGCTACCTTGGCCCTTGGGCTCCACTTGCGGAGCCTCCGCTTCCGAAGCTAAGAATCGCAAAGGCACGAACTTCGAAGCCTGCGTCGCCGGAACCCTAGAAATGGCTCTTCTCAGAACGCCAGTCGCCATTGCCGAAACCTTCCTTCAGAGTGAGAAGATCGAAAGTGAGAGAGAGAGAGAGAGAGAGAGAGAGAGAGAGAGGGTGATGAGTTGGACCAAAGTGCGCTTTGGACTAAAATAACAAAAATGGATTATATATATATATAGAGCTGTTTTACGGTGACGTTGAAGGGTAATTTGGTAATAATGAATATTGGTATTTCACTATATTTTGGAATGTCCATCGTCCAGTGCCGTGGATTAGTTGAACTCCGTGGGGTTTTGTGCTGACGTGGTGGATTTAAAGCCGTTGATTTTAAGATGATACGTTGTTTGCTTCTAGATCAGTCATTTGATCCTAAGATTAGTTGGTCGTGATTTAGCAAAAGAAGAGAAAAGATTAGTTGGTCGTGTTTTTCTTTCTCTTTATAATTTGAAAAATAATGAATCGTGAAAGTATTATTAACTTATTTATATAATTAGGTTTGTGTTTTGCTTTAAATTTTTATAACAATTAATATTAGAGATATCAACTCTAATATAAATTTTTATTAATCTGAATTATATGACTCACGATTTTATAAGGATAAGCTCTTAAATAAGTTAGGACCTATATTTACTTAAAAATTACATGTTGATGAATAATGACTCGAGCTAAATAGCAATAATATGAATTTAATATCAATTTTTTTTTAATTACCAATCCATATATCATATTTTAATTAATAGATATAATAAATTTAGGTAATAATATCTTAAATATTTATTAACGCTAATAATTTTCTTTTGTAATTATGTTAAATTTTCTGTAGGGGATGGTGGGGCCATATGGGCGTGTTCCCCCAACACGCCCATGTGGCCCATAATATCTTTTATTACTCTATATCGTTTTGTGAATCATTGTCGTTTTACGGCTTCTGGTGGTGCTGTAGTTTAAAGAATATAAATGTCGTTTTTAGTATTATGCTGTTTAGGCTCATAATATATTTCCCCTCGTATTATTTACTATGTCGTTTTATAATAAAATTGTCGTTTATCTAATTTCCGTCAATGTCCGTCATTTTACTTGTTCTTGTCGTTTTCTTAAGTTTCTGTAGTTTTTTTTTTTTTTTTTTTTCCTCTCTTTATATTATTACCCTACCATTGTTTTCAAGGCTTTTCCTTTTTACTAGTTTTAATCATTTTTAAGCGGTGTTGCCTTTGCTCAAAGTTTCTGCCTCTTCCGTAAAGCCTAAATTTCATGTGGAGTTTAAAAGAAATGTCGATTTCTTAACTAATTATTTTTCATCGTTTTGAGATTTTTTACGTCCTTATTTAATGTCGTTTTGTATGTGTTGTTTGCTAAAGTGTTTGTAGTTATTCGGTTGTCATTTATGTTTCTTTTCTTGCGCGTTTTTATATGTAGCTATTGAAATCCTCTTTTTTTTTTCCTCCCGTTTTTACAAGTTCACTTCCTTTTTTTAAGTTTGTCCATGACATTTTAATGTCGTGTTTTTACTATACATCTTCATTGTTTGTTTTGTGTCGTCTTGTTGTTTGTAACACTTCATCACTTCTAAGTCTGCCGTTATTTCGCTAATCGTTGTTGTTTTAGCTATGTTGTCGTATTCATGACTTGTCTTTTTAAAATGTTGTTGTTTCTCTTATTTAGTTGTTGGAGTGTGTTATAATAAATGAGGAAAGTTGCTAGGTTGGTCTCTAAACTTTTAATTTTATGCGACTTGATTTTTGAACTTTTTTTTTTTTGGTAACTAAAATACCCTTAAACTATTAAAATGTTCCTGCTATGGTCATATGCGTTAATTTCTATACAGAATCTTTTAGTTAACATCACTTTTTGATTAAATTACTACTGGGTTCCGTTTAAAAATTAATAAAAATAACTATTATAGTAACATTTTAATAGTTTAGGGACATTTCATGTTTTTTTTTTTTGTAACTGAAATGACCATAAACCATTAAAAATGTTGTTATAATAATCTTTTCCATTAATTTTTGCACATAATCCGTAGTTAGCACAATTTTTTGACTAAATTATTACAAAATTCCGTCTAAAAATTGACGAAAATGACTATTGTAGTAACATTTTAAAAGTTTATTGGTATTTCCGCACAAAAGAAAGTTCATGGACTAAAGTTGCGTAAGATTAAACGTTCAGTGACTAAATGAGCAATTTACCACAATAAATTAACAGCTCTTTTTTTCTTTTTTTTCTTTTTTCTTTTTTGTTCTTATGCAAGAAAATCAAGCCGTTGAATCAGAGAGAGAGAGAGAGAGATGACTTATTTGGCTTCACGTCTGTATTCTATTTTAAAGGAAATAGGAGAGTGCGTGTGAGACCTACCAATAGGAAACAACTTTTATTGAGGACGGAAAGGAACTCAAAAATGTTGTAACGTTTTGGAGGAGAATATTGGAATGTGGATTAATTTGGATCGTTTGATTAGAAAAAATCAACGGTTGGTTTCATTAGTCGGTGGAAGAATTGTTAATTACGAAAGCCAATTGATCGCCGAAAATAAATGGTTGAATTAAAAACTTGACCATAACTTATCAATTATCATTTATTGCTCTCTAAAAAGCAAATCATTAATCCCTTAAAAATATCTTCTTTTTTTTTTTTTTGAAATTTGGACAACTTTACGTCTTATAATAAAATGAAATATTAAATTATCATTAAATGTTTGCAACAAACTTTAAGAATGTCATAATGTAGGCAGATTTTAATATGAATTGATGAATATGAAGTAATAAATAGAAAGAAAATAAAAAAGTGCCACCTAATAAAAAGCTAGATATAGGATACACACCACCTAATCAACATTAGTCGCCCAATTGTTTAGACCCACCATCAGCGTCCATGGACCTTCCTTAATACTCGGCTCAATTTTCTTCTCTCTCTCTCATTTTTTGCCCCCTCTCTCTCTCTCTCTCTCTCGCTCTCTCTCTCTCCCCCCTCAGTTTTCGTTTCTCTGAATCTGCCATTTGTTCTACTAGGAATCCCCTGCGACGTTCTCCAATGGCATCGGTAAGATTCTATGTTACCTGGATATTACAAGTTTATCAATTTTCTCTTTGATTCAATGCATGTACAATTTTTATTGAACATATAAATATATATATATATATATATATATTATATGTTCTATGTATACATATATAGTTTCCTTTCGTTTACTTTTTGAATCTTGTATATACGCCCCTCAAAAAACGAATATATGAATCCTCCTTGACAGTTTAATACGTTTTTTTTTTTTTTTTTAAAGGATTGCTACAAAATCATCATTTCTTCATTTTAGTTCAGAAAAGCAATTACTTTTGTAAGTTTATGTGTGTAGATGTAACTTTTCTCCAACAGTTTTATATATATATATATATATATTAGACTAAATGGATGATTTATAAGATTCCTTGGGGGCTTGTAAATAAGATCATGCTGTAAATTGTTTGTTATTTATTTATTTGTTTTTAATAAATAATCTGTGTGTGTGCAGCAGGAGAAAGGTCGACCGTTGCCGAAATTCGGAGACTGGGATGTGAACAATCCTGCCACAGCAGAAGGATTCACAGTAATATTTAGCAAAGCTAGAGATGAGAAGAAATCCAATGGTGGGATTTCTGCTAATGGAATGCCAACGACTCAAAAGATTGACAATAATTCATCTAAACCAGCAGAGAATTATGATCATCCCCCAATGGTAACATTTTAACTTCTTCGTTTTTTTTTTTTTTTTTTTCTTTTCTTTTTTTAATTTTGTTTTCTGCAGTTTTATTATTGAAAAGTTACTTTGTTACTCTTTCGCTTTGGAATGCAGAAAAAATGGTTTTGCTGTCTCTGAAGCCAGAAGTAAGAAAATCCATTGAAAGAATGGAATTTACGGCGGTTACTTTTTAGATATATGTAATTTTCAAGTCCTTCTCATATTCCTAAGCTCTTTTTTTTTTTTT
>JAFMPE010115126.1:0-15853 GCA_024759925.1 Ficus religiosa | reverse complement strand
TTTTAGTACTTTTGATCGAAAAATAAATATGATTTATTGGATAAATGAATATACAGGAACAATAAAATTTCAAAGTCTAAAGACAAATATATAGGAACAATAAAATTTAAGGAATTAAAATTAAGTTTGCTTTTGGTTCGTCAGTTGGAGACGAAATTTTTAAGTTGAAGTTAGTTGATTTTTCAAAATTAATTATAATTTTTTGTTAATTTTTCAGAAAAAGACAAAAACTGATATGAAAAAGTACAAATTTAATTAGAGTTGAGTTGAAATGTTAAACGAAACATAAATTTATCTAAAATATTATGGTGAACCTTATATTTTTTTTAAACTAAGGAGATGTTTGGCATTACATTACATTTTAAACTAAATTGTATTTTTTCATAATGATTTTTGTCTTTTTCTGAATTTTTTTTTTATCTTTTCTGAAAAAGTTTTTTGTATTTTCTAAAAAGTCAACAAAAATTACTATTAAAACTAAACTCATTCACCAAACACCCCTAGTATTGCTTAAAATTTGTTTAAAATAGAACTGTGAGCCTTATATTTTAATGAATTTACTAAACTAACTCAGAGAATTTTGAAGTTATTTAAAAAAAAAAAAAAAAACTCTCACCCCTCTTTTCCCACGTCACGAGCAACACCAACCTGTCCTACAAACCCTAAAAATTTAATACAGAGAGTTGGGAGAGAGAGCGGGACAGAAGAAGCTTGTTCAAAACCCCGACGACAAAGAGCGGGACAGTAAAAGCTCGAAAATTAGAGAGAGAAAGTGAAAAGAGAGAGAAATGGAGAAGATGAAGATAGAGGAAGTTCAATCCACCACCAAGAAGCAGCGTATAGCCACTCACACCCACATCAAAGGCCTTGGTCTTGAGGTTCTTCTTTTTTATATTTTTTAGGGTTTAGGTTTAAGACATGTTTGGCGTTTACACCTGTTTCCGTTTTTCTACGATGATCATTAGCTTCCGAATTTGGACATTGAAATTCTTTTACTTCTTCTTAAAATGTAAGAAATGGGATTTTTTTTTAATTTCAACATTTCAAACTTTCTTATTTATAATTTCCTTTAAGCGGGCAGAAAATAGTTGTAAATAGGACCAATCCGTCTTTGAAATCATGAAATTTGGAGGCCGAAATTCTGTTTTTAATATACCGATGGTTTGAATTTGATTTCCACGTACAAGTGAGTGAAAATTGTGTGTTTTTCGTGTGCTTGTTGTTTCTCAGCCTAATGGAAGTGCGATGCCGTGGGCTGCTGGCTTTGTGGGTCAAGCCGAGGCAAGAGAAGCAGCTGGTCTTGTAGTTGATATGATTCGGCAGAAGAAAATGGCCGGACGGGCTCTTCTAATGGCTGGGCCTCCTGGCACTGGAAAGACGGCGCTGGCCCTCGGCATATCCCAAGAGCTTGGGAGCAAGGTACTTCTTGCATTTTCTTGTATTTGTTTGTTTTGAGATGTTGCATGATAAGTGGGTGGTATTTAGTAGCAGAGCTTTAATGGTCAATGGTTTTCTTTGTATTCAGGTTCCGTTTTGCCCTATGGTTGGGTCAGAAGTATACTCATCGGAAGTAAAGAAAACTGAGGTTTTAATGGAAAATTTCCGACGAGCTATTGGTCTGCGTATAAAGGAAAATAAAGAGGTCTATGAAGGAGAGGCAAGTTACTAATGATAATCTTTTGTTGTTAACACTTCAGTATAATAAAGTTAACTTTCTGCTGTTTAGTTGTTTTCATAGCGTTTGCTTGGTATGCTGATGTTTGGTAGTCTTGTTTTAGGTGACTGAACTCTCACCCGAAGAAACTGAAAGTGTGACAGGTGGCTATGGTAAGAGCATTAGCCATGTAATCATTGGACTGAAAACTGTCAAGGGAACCAAGCAACTAAAATTGGACCCCACCATTTATGATGCATTGATTAAGGAAAAGGTAATATCCTTTTATGATCTGTCTACTCTGAAACTTCTGTAATGCCTATAGTGCAAATCGGGTTTTGATTAGAGTTTGATTGATTGCGATGAAGGTAGCTGTTGGTGATGTTATATATATAGAAGCCAATAGTGGAGCAGTAAAACGTGTAGGCAGATGTGATGCTTTTGCTACAGAATTTGACCTTGAAGCAGAAGAGTACGTTCCCCTCCCTAAAGGAGAGGTCCACAAGAAGAAAGAAATAGTTCAGGTTTGTTTTTTTGTGGAGCGCATTCTTTGAATATGTTTCTTTGTTAATTGTGAGGTGTTGTTCTAAAATACTAGTCTCGGACTTTGGACATTTGTTGGCTGTATGGGTTTAATAACCATGTAGATGAAGGCCAAATGGTTCTTTTTAGTTAATTCTTATAGGGGGAAAAAGGTTATAACAATTTTTTACATTTCGAGTTGGTCCATGGTTCTAAGGTAAGCTCTGAGGTTCAGTTTCTATAGGAAAATACTACAGTTGTCTGAAGAATTTGTCCCCCCAAATTCTAAAATATTGACCTGTCTCTTTGTAGTAAGAATCATATGAAGTGGTGTTCTTGAAAAGTTATGGTTCCGCATGGTGGACTTTCACTGACCTTCGTCCTGTCTGATGCCTCCAAACATGACAGATATTGTTGGCCTTCTTTGTTTCATAATTTGGAATTAAATTCTAGTATTCTACATGTTCAATTATTGCTGGTTTTTGGCACTTCTTCACTTGATGTGGTGTTTAGTTTGCTGTTAAAGGGGATAAAAGAAGAATTTTTCTGATTTTCATTGAAAAGTCAGCGAGTTTTGTGTTAGTTTATCGTTTATTTTTCTATATTTTATTTGGTTGTTCCGTAGAATTTTTCTTAAAACCAAAGCCTAACTGTATGTTCTTCTGTTGTTATCATGGTGCCAAATTTATTTCTGTTAGTTTTTCTCTTATAAAAAATAATGTACTGTAATCATTTTCTGTTATCTTTTGTATTTCCTTATTTACAGGATGTCACCCTACACGATCTTGATGCTGCAAATGCACGTCCTCAAGGTGGGCAAGATATACTATCTTTAATGGGCCAAATGATGAAGCCTAGGAAAACAGAAATCACTGACAAGTTACGCCAAGAAATCAATAAGGTATTGTCAGAGCTCTTGACCCATACTAGGTTTTCATTTCATTTCATTTTAGTTTTTGGGTTGTCCAAAAGTCAGTAGGTGCAATGAGAATGTTTTCTTGATGGAGAAGTAACAGAGTTGAAAATTTTCTGATTTTGGTAGTTCAATTCTAGTTTTCATCTCAAGTTGTTAAAGTGGCATCATGAAGTATCCATTCCCATCTAACTCTTACATAAAGGAATTAGGTTTCCCGTTTGCATTTGTATGCGTCCATATGGACTTGTGTCTTTGATAATGGTGTACTTCCTGCTCTTTGCCCATAGTTTTCCTTGCAGCTAGCTACCATTTTTCATACCTTCAGCAATCTCAGATTTGGGTACTTTGCTGCCCATGACATGGTTTCTCAAAGTTAAAATTTGACCATCTGCTGCTGCAAGTTGTAGCCTCTGTTTGGTATTCAAGTTTAACTCCTACCAAACTATACTTTTTCATCTTAATTTTTGTCATTTTCTGAAAGGTTTTATAACTAGTCTTTGAAAAGTCAACCAACTCCAACTTAAAAATTTCATCTTCAACTATCTTCAACTAACTTAACAAACGGAGGCGTAGTTGATCTTTTTTCTTTTTCCTTTATTTGACAATGGCTCTTTAGTGGCAAGTATATTAGCAATTTAAAAAAGAATGTAGGACACTGAGTGGCACGAGGGGTTGTAATTCCTTTGCTTATTTGTTGTTTCTAAAACGTCATGTCATTTGACTTTTAAGGATAAAGTTTTCTCCGTTTGGGGTGAGTTTGAGTTTTCTGAAGTCATTGTTCTTGGAAGTTCCATTTTTTCCCGTTTTCCAATCATAAGCTATTTTACAGAACTTGTTCATTCGGTTCTGTGTGTATTATGGCTTTAATTTCTTATTCAACTTCTGAATTTTTCTTTCTTTATTCTACTTTATTGGAACTGCTATAAGGGTTTTACTGTTAGGAACCCCTCTAATTTGGACATTTTATTGAATCAAAAGGGAATACAACAATGGAAGGAAAATATAAAATATGAAGATGATGGAGAAATTCGAGGACCTTCTTTCTTCCCCATAGGCCTCAGCCAAACACTCAATAACATAATACCCATCTCCTCCGAATAGCCCTCATCCCCTTTTATACTACCTGTAGTTTTGGAGAATAAAAATATCGAGAATCTTATTGAATATGAAAATGTACATCAATAAATAGGGAACTAGTACCCTATATACCTGAACTAACTAAAGAGAAAAAATAGGAATCAAACAACCTAAACTTCCCAAGATTTTCTTGGATTCCTATTATTGAGACATACAAAAAATCTAATCCTAATCGAATTCCTATTTCCGACACTCCCCCTCAAGTTGGAGCATAGATGTCTTTCATGCCCAACTTGTTAATAAGAAGTTCGAAGTTAGGTTTGAACAGCCTTTTAGTTAGGATATCCGTGGTTTGTTGCGTGGTAGGGACAAACGGCATGCAAATAATTCATGCCACTAGTTTTTCTTTGATGAAGTGCCTATCAATCTCAACATGCTTGGTTCGGTCATGTTGAACAGGGTTGTGTGCAATGCTTATAGCCGCTTTGTAGTCACAGTATAGCTTCATTGGACTTTTTACCAATTGCTTCAATTCTTCTAGAATCCATTGAATCCATAAGATTTCACATACTCTGTTAGCCATTGCTCGATACTCTGTTTCGGCACTACTACGGGCTACAACATTTTGTTTCTTGCTCCTCCATGTAACTAGGTTTCCCCATTCATAAAGTGCAGTATTCGAAGGTTGATTTTCTATCCATTACGGAACATACCCAATTTGCATCCGTATAGGCTTCAATAGTCTTTTGTCTGCCCCTCTTAAATAGCAAGCCCTTTTCTGGAGAATTCTTCAAGTACCTCAATATCCTGTAGGTAGCTTCAAGATGTTCTTTACATGGGGCATGCATAAATTGGCTTACCAAACTAACTGCAAAACCGATGTCAGGCCATGTATGCGACAAGTAAATTAACTTACGTACCAATCATTGATATCGACCTGCGTCCACCGATTCTCCATGGTTGTTGTCTTCAAGTTTCTTGTTTGAATCAATTGGTGTATTTGCCTGTTTATAGCCACACATCCCTGTCTCCTTGAGAAGGCCTAGGACATATTTCCGCTGCGAGACCACAATACCTTCCTTGGATCGAGCAACTTCCATTCCAAGGAAATACTTGAGTGATCCTAGATCCTTAATTTCGAACTCTGATGCTAGACTAACCTTCAACCGATTCATCTCTCTTAAATCATCTTTGGTGAGTATGATGTCATCCACATAGACAATCAATACAGTTACTCTACCATCTCTTGAATGCTTGATGAACATGGTGTGATCAATTTGAGCTTGAGTGTAGTCTTGCTTCTTCACCGACCAGATGAATTTCTTGAACCTAGCCCTCGATGACTGTTTAATAAGGCCATATAAGGATTTTTTGAGCTTACACACTCTTGATCCAAACCTTTGTTCAAAGCCCGGAGGAGGATCTTTGTAAACTTCCTCTTCTAGATCTCCATTCAAGAAGGCGTTCTTTACATCGAGCTACTGCAATGGCCAATCGAGATTTGCTGCAAGTGACAAAAGCACTCATATGGTATTTAGTTTTGCCACCGGCGCAAAAGTCTCTGAATAGTTGATATCATAGGTTTGTGTGAAGCCTTTAGCCATTAGTCTCGCTTTGTTCCGATCCAAAGTCCCATCAGACTTGTACTTGGTAGTGAAGACCCACTAATAGCCAACTGTCGACTTGCCCTTTGGTAGTACTTCAATATCCCATGTCTGATTATTCTCAAGCGCTCTCATTTCTTCAAGTACGGCAGCCTTCCATTCTGGAACCTTTCGAGCATTTGGCATTATCTTTGGAATCTCTACACAAGAAAGTCGAGAAGTGAAGGCAGGAAAGAAGACGAAAGATTTGTATGGGACACGAATTTGGACGTTGGATACAATGGACGATTTATATAGGACCTACTACCTTTCCTAACAGCTATGGGAACATCTAGATCAGATTGTGACTGAGGATTTTTTTGGAATGGTTTGAGACTTACCGGTGGTTTTTTGTGACTTTCGGATGGGGCCAGAGGTAGACGTGAGGTTAGGCAGAGAAGCAATGGACTTTTTTTTTTTTTTTTTTCCTTCTGAATTTGGATATTTCCTCTCATAATTCAGCCCACAGATATTTTTACAACATGTTTTTCTCTAAATCCGGTACTAGGAGGATTTTTCTCTTGCTGTGGCATTACAGATTTTTCCACGATATCTTCTTTAGATTGAGAATTGGTTTTTCCAGTTTGTTGAGGAGGAGATTTAGCTTTAAAAAAAAAAAATTAATTTATTGTACGTGGGATTTTCTCCAAAATTTGAATTTTTTGAATCCCCTCGACTAGATTCATTGTATGTGGAGGTTTTTTCAAAATCAGAATCTTTAAGTATAATTTTTCTCAAAATTTGAATCATCTTGAAATCTAAATTGTTTTCTAAATTTGAAGTTTTTTTTTCAGAAAAACCTTGAGTGATTTGTGGAACCGAATTTTTTGTTGGTATCGAATCTGCCTGATTTTCTTTTGTTGAATCTAGATGGAGAAAAACCGATTATTCTGCTTTTTGAAATAGATCCAAATTTGTTTGAAACAAATTCAAATTTTGCTGAAAAAAATCATCATGAAAAATATCTCCTACCATCGAATCTTCCTTACCTTTCTCCCTCTGAAGATTAGAGTGAAAGTATGGAGTATTTTCAAAAAAACAAACATCCATGGTCACAAATAATTGTGTTGAAAGGGGATCATAACATTTATATCCTATCTTATGTGGAGCAAATCTGACAAAAACACATTTTCTAGCCCTAGGATCCAACTTCCCACGGCCCTTATCATTGTCACGAATAAAAACAGTACAACCAAAGATCTTTAAGGGTAAAGAAGTTGTAATCCTAGAGGTAGGGAACAAGGCTTGAAAAATTTTTAAGGGGGTTTTAAATTTTAAGATTTTTTAAAGCGTACGATTGATTAAATGAGTAGCCATGAGAACTGCTTCACCCCAAAAATATTTTGGAACATTGTTTGTAAAAAGTAAAGCTCATGCAACTTCTAAAAGCTGTTTATTTTTTCTTTCAGTTACGCCATTTTGTTGTGGGGTATCAATACACGAACTTCGATGAATAATGCCTTTCTAGAAAGAAAAAAATTTTCAAAAAATGTATTGACATATTCCCCACCGTTGTCACTTTAAAAAACCTTGATTTGCTCTTGAAATTGAGTCTGTACTACAGCGTAAATATTTTTAAAAATATCTTCTACTTTCGATTTTTCTTTTAGCAAATAAAGCGAATTAACTCTAGTGTGATCATAAATAAAAGTGAAACCTTTTTTTTTTTTTTTAGAAATATAAGAAATTCGTGAAGGACCCCATACGACACTATGAATCAACGAAAAAGGTGTAGAAGGTTTGCAAGGAGTAGGAGGATAAGGAGCTCGGTGGTGTTTCACCAAAGTACAAATTTCACATGGAAAAGAAGATGGATTTTTATTCATAAACAAATTTAGAAACAAATATCGCAATTAATGAAAACTAGGGTGGCCTAATCTATGGTGCTACTACATGATTTCCCTATCACTATAAACCGAAAAAGACTCAAAACATGTTTGTTGGACTGATTTAGTTGTGTTGATTCCATCTTCAAAGAAATAAAGTCCACATTCTCTAGTAGTGCCGATCGTCCTCCTTGAGCCCATTTCCAGAAACTCTTGACAAGAAGAAAATTTAGCGACACTTGTTTTCACGAGTAAGTTTGTTGACAGACAAAAGATTACAAGATAAATTAGGAACATGAAGGACATTTTGAAAGTGAGAGAGGACGAAATATTGATTGACCTTGTTTTGGTGATTGCCAAAAGGGGAACCATCGGCAATTTTGATTTTCTTGTTCCCTGCACACGGACTATGAGACGAAAACAATTTTGAACAACCCGTGCCAAAATCAATAATCCAAGACAAATCAGAATTGTGTTTGGCACTGGAAAGCGCTGCAGTTAGGTAATTACCTGGTTGCGCTAAAGAACAAGAGGAACGAACTTTGAATTGTGAGGATTGAAAGAGATTTTATAGTTGCTCTTAACTATTCTTTAGTGAAAGAATTGGTACTCGAATTAACGTGATGCTCGAGACGACTTAGCCATGGTTTGTAGTGCACAACCATCGGACCGTTTCTTTAAATGAGGCGGTTTGCATTGAATCTTCCAGCAGGTTTCCCTCGTGTGCCACGGTTTTTTACAATGGTCATGGCTTCTTTCTGTGGTCTACATTAGAGTCGGAATTTTGCGTGACGAGGGCAGAGCTTTTGGGATCCATTTTAAGGCTGGAAGTAGTGTCTCCCAACATATGCTGCTTCATGCGCTCTTGCTGCCTGACTTCAGAAAAAACTTCACGTATGGAAGGAAGGGGCTTACGGCTAAGAATTCGGCCCTCACCTCATCCAAGCTTCGGTTAACACCCACCAGGAACATATAGGCACGATCATTCTCCTTTCGCTTCATATGCCGAGCACAATCATTTGGATTCTCCCAGACGTCATCGTAGCCAGATCCAGCTCCTGCCATGAGGTTACCATCTCATTGTAATAGATAGTAACCTCGTGATCGCCTTGCTTGGATTGCCAGAGTTTTGACTTCGATTCAAATATCTGAGAGGAATTTTCCAAGTCAGAATATGTTTCCCTTACCGAATCCCACGTCTTTTGCCGTTGGAAGGAATATATTTGGTTTTACGATTGCAACGTCCATCAAGTTGAAGAGTTATGCTATCACAAGAGAGTTTTCAGAAAGCCAGACTTTAAAGCTTGGGTCGGTTGTTGCAGGCTTCTTGACTTCTCCAGTTAGACAACCCAATTTTCCACGGCCGTTGATGGCTAGTTTGACTGATTGGGACCACTCTTAAGTAGTTTTTGCCATTCAACTTGTGAATGGTAATTTGAAGTGAAGAACCCGATGACAAATGATCAACACTACTAGTTGCTTTGGACGAATCGCCGGCCTCCCCGGAATTCCTAGAAACCACATCGGAGAAAGATGGAGAACTGCCAACTCCGGTCATCGCTGTCTTTGGTACATTTGATCTGGCCATTAGGGTTAGAGACGCCTCACTGGCTCTGATACCATGTAGTTTGGGAGAAAATTTGAGAATCTTAGTGAATATGAAAAACGTACATCAATAAGTAGGGAACTAGTACCCTAGATAACTAAAGAGAAAAAATAGGAAACAAACAACCTAAACGTCCCAAGGTATTCTTGGATTCCTATTATTGAGAAATACAAAAAATCTAATCCTAACTGAATTCCTATTTCCGACACTGCCCGTCCCTAACAAGCTACTAATGGCTACTAATAATCACTAATCAGTTACACGAACAACCTCTATCGACCAGATCCTCACAGCCCACTAATCAAACTAATGTGCTCACTAATCTTCTCAAGCCTATCAATGATGGTTCCTAACATTTACCATCTATCGTAACCAATTAAATTTCTTTTATGAATAAAATACTATGCAGTGGTTATATCAGCTTTGACAGTTTTTCTCTTGGTATTATCTTCAAAGTCAAGACGATGAATTTAAAATTTAGTAGTATCTTCCCATTTGTGGCAGGTTGTTAACCGATATATTGATGAAGGTGTAGCAGAGCTTGTCCCTGGAGTTCTATTTATCGACGAGGTTCTGTTACTTATTAGACTCTTTTTATGCCTTCATATGTTTGAAATTCTTATATGAGATCTGTATTATGATAACAGGTACACATGTTGGACATGGAGTGCTTTTCGTACTTGAATCGTGCTTTAGAGAGCTCACTGTCTCCAATTGTTATATTTGCCACTAACAGAGGGATTTGCAATGTAAGGTATGGAGATAAGGAACTAGGTTTTGATTATGCTCCAGCAACAACCTTGAAGGTCCAACGACATTGAACAACTTGTGTTGGATGAAATTCACTGTTCCACTTTATGCAATTATTTATTTTAATTAATAAGAAATTATTTGTTTTCGTCACTACCCTTATAAGCTTCACATTTTGGTTTTTTATTTTACTTGCTACTGGTGGTAGTCCTCTAAATCATCCCATTGACCTTTCTTTAAACAATAATCAATGAAACAATAGTACGAAAAACACTTTTTGTTAAAGACCCTTGACGCCTTTGTACCTAGAATCTTATTTTAGCATTTTGTTGCCTAGGGTATTCCTTGAATCTTATAGAGCTTTCAATTTCTGAAGTGTGGAAATGTAACTCTTGCAGAGGGACAGATATGACTAGTCCTCATGGAATACCTGTTGATTTGCTGGACCGACTGGTGATTATCAGAACACAAACTTATGGTCCTGATGAGATGATAAAGGTATAGGCCAAATTTTATGTGCTTTTGTGGCCTGAAAAAATGTTGTCTGCTCCCGCTTCCCCCCTCAAAATAGTATGAAGGAAAAAAAAAAAAAAAAGACGAGAGTAAATAAACAGTCTGTTTCTGCTACTATGTTGACAACACCAAACTGCTGATATTTCTCTTGCTTGTTTCTTGGGCTAGATTTTAGCCATCCGTGCACAGGTAGAGGAACTGGTTGTCGATGAGGAGAGTTTGGCTTACCTAGGGGAGATTGGGCAAAGATCATCTTTAAGGTCTCACTTAGATTTTTCATTTCTCTCATCTTTTTAGGTAATATTTTAGGTTGCTTTTTACTGAACAGTCTCTTTCTCTCTCTTTTGGCCTCAGACATGCTGTTCAACTTTTATCTCCTGCCAGCATCGTGGCCAAAATGAATGGGCGAGACAACATCTGCAAGGTATTCATGAACTTGCATTTTCATAGTTATGTGTTTGAATTTGAGTTGATTAGACATTTCCATTACCTAAAAGTTGAGATTTCAAGCACCAAAAAAGAAAGGGAAAAAAAAAAAAAAAAAGTTATGTCTCTCCTTGTTTAATCTGTAGGTGGATCTTGAGGAAGTGACTTCACTGTATCTGGATGCCAAATCTTCAGCAAGGCTTCTTCAAGAGCAGCAGGAAAAATACATTTCATGATGAGTCGATGCTAGCTTCACTGGATATTTTGGCTTTGGGGTTGAAATTAGAACTGATTTTCTTTGCATGGCTGTTACTGCACGAGTGGGCCATTTTGGTGGATATTAGATGAATACTTTGTTGGCCGACGGCTCAGTAGGTGCTTAGAGACGAGTAATGAGTTATCGTTGAGGGGTGTCGGAAGGAAAGTGGGTGTTAATTGTATTATTGCTTGTTCTCGTCTTTCATTATTGTTTTTTTTTTTCCTTTGTTCATGCTTTAAACAGGTGGCATTCCTATCAGAATTTGGAAGGAAATGGAAATCATGATCGGCAGGTATTGGTTAACTTGAGGAGGCTAAAAGTGTGTTCTAAGGTCATAAAGAGTCAAATTTTGCAATCTCTGCTCCATATTCAGTTTAGAAAGTTGTGCGTCAAGCGTTTTTGGGCGGCGCATGGGATCTATTTCTGGTACTTTTTTCGAACAAAGAAACAGTTATGGATCACAAAGCTGCTCAAACCAGATGTTGTGTTGCATTATTTACTCTGCGAGAAACATGTGACATCTTGGATTTCCAACCTCAATTTATTAAGGTCAAAGGATTTGATATCATTTAGTACAGAGGCGGTCCATTCGGAGATTGTCATGTGCATGTATGGTCACAAATATCTACGATATTTGGGAAATTTAGATATTTGGGAAATTTCGTGATTAAATTTCATTGTTTGAATGGTACCAAAACATCTTTATGTGTAATATTTTTTCTGTTAAAATTTTGTGAAAATAATGGGAAATAGGTGAAAACATCGATATCGGTAAAATTTAGTGTAATTTTTACAAAATATCAAGAAATATTGAAAATTTTGTGTGGAAGTTGTAGTTTGAGATTTTTCAAAAATTTCGGGTTTCTGTCGTTTGTTATCTTTTTGAGCATGTTATAATTATCTTTTATTTTTTTGAAATAGATAGTGAGAGTAACTAGCAATTAGCATTTTATAATTATCTCATAAAATAAGAGAGAAAAATAAAATAAAAGATAACACATAAAAATTGAGAAAATATATTCTCCCAAACGATTTACAATTTTTCCATAATTTTTTATTTATAAAAATAGATTGGAAAGAGATTAATGAATCAACATATTAACATGTTTACAACTATATTCAATTTTATTCTAAAAACATGTCATGATATAAATTTTGCTTAAATTAGGATGGCATTCCAACCATATTTGAACTTCACAAGACTTTCTTTTGGTATTAAGATTTATTAGTATAATATGTTTTTTTTATGTAAATTTTGTGTATTTATGTATCTTTTTAATATTTGTGCTATCCTATAATGTTAAAATATATTTTAAAGCATATTTTAGTAACTTCGGTGATTTTTTCTGATATCTCCACTGATATTGATAATATCTTTGAAATTTCTATAAAATCAGATTACTGATATTTCCGGCGATATCGATATTTTTATCTTTGGGTGCATAGATGGAGTGAACTACGTTGATGTTTTCAACACACTGAACACGTGCATCTAAGCAAACAAAGCGCTGAATAAATTACTACTAAAACTTTAACTGCAGTTAAGCATGAGTTAAAGAACTTTTTAGATTCCTAATGTTGGAAAATGGTTTCTGAAAATTGGAATTGATTGGAATCGAGATCCAAAAGAAGATCTTTTAGTGAGAGAGTTTTAGGCAAATTACCCTTTTTTTTTTTAAGAAGTTTTTTAATAAATGACCAAAATTTATAAAATTAAGAAAATGATATTGTCTAAAAAGTAGTAATTTAGTTAATTACTGATTGAGCATCGTTAATCAGTACTCAACCAATATTAATATGTATTTTTTAACTAAATACTCTAATATGTTGTGGTTAGTCATTGATTTATTATGGTCAATCACTAATTAATGTCTATTTTCTTAATAAATAAAATTTGGTCAATTATTTAAATAAGTGTTTAAAATCTTTGTATTTACTTAATATTCTCTTTTATTAATTAAAAATCTTTTATGCTTGAGGGCTTGGAAAGATACTAAGATATAATTTGTATCCGCCAATCCAATCAAGGCCTCTAGAATGTTGGTGGATTTAACTTTTACTGTTACTTTGAGAGCTTGTTTTAAGGATTAGTATTTTTGAAAGTATTAGAATGTACACTTATAGAAAAATACTAGGGTCACCAATTTTAATTCAAATTTTTAAATACTAACTTATATGGCATATGAATTGTCGTTATTTTATTGGTAAGTGTTTAAAACATTGGCATATCGATTGATTACATCTATCAACAAAAATATAACACGTGAGTTAATACTTAAAAAGTTAGAATTAAAATTGGTGTCCCTAGCACCACTATACTTTTAATACATTACATTGACATCCTAGTAGTATTTTTGAAGTCATAATTAAGTATTGATTAAGAAAAGTTATGAATTTGTGCATTAAATGTAGTCTACCAGTTCAAAAATTGCAAGACTTCGGAATGTAGGATATGCTTTTTTAACTAAAAGAAAGATATGAAATGATAACTAACCGATAATCCTTTTTTTTTTTTTTTATAATGATATTTTGACTATTTTGTGGTCAAAATGTAATAGGAAAAATTAGATAAATATAAGTTTTTAAAAGCCTTATTTTAAAGAATGACTGAGTTTTTTTTTTTTTTTTTAATTTATGAAAATGACCGTTAATCAACTACCATAATCCATAAGTTATTGATTATGTTCAATTAGTGCAAAAAAGCACGTTAATATTCATCAATCGTTCATTGACAATCAATCACTGATTGGTAAACAAAAAATCGTTATTTTTCTAATTTCACAAAATTTCACTCATTTCTTAAAATATTTTTTTAAAAAGATCATACGCTTACATATCCTAATTAAGTATCAGCCGAAGAAAGGTATAGGCTTACAAATTACATATTAAATCTAATATGATGATAAAAGCATAAGACTTTGAAATGATACATTTTTTGAATAAAACAAAGGGTTATTTGCATTTTCATACAATGTATTTTACTTTTATTTAAAAAGTATACATTCAATATGTATTTTGATCTTAAAATGTCTAAAATGCCCTTAAATGAAAAATTGCAATTTGGATTTTTTTTTCCACATTTTTATACTATGTATTTTTCTTTTGTTCAGAAAGTATACCCTGCATTAAAAGTCATGTGATTTATATCATCATATTACATTTAATAAAGAAATATTGTTCTCAATCAACACTATGTTTTGACATAAAAATGTCCAAAATACCCATAGAAAGAAAAATTATAAAAGGACAAAACCTTTAATTTTCTCAATGCCAGTGACCACACCACCACGCACTCCTTTTGATCCCGCCTCATCCCCTTTACTTAGCTTATAATTTAAATTAAAATTTCTTCAATTATCATTTTTTTAGGTATTTTAATATTAATTTTTTTTGGAAAATTTTTATATTAAAATAAAGTGCACTAATAATATAAAAATATAGAACTTTGAAATGCACTGTATATTTTTTGAATAAAAATAAAATACAAGGTACAAACATAAAAATAATACTTAATTATTTTTTTAGGGTTATTTACATTTAATGTCCTGTATTTTTGATTTTCTTCAGAAAGTAAATCATACTTTACAAAATTTTAGAATTATACCATCAGATTACATTTAATATACAAATCTACATTTTCTATGTCGACACTTATTTTGACACAGAAATACCCGAAAAACAATTGAAAAGAAAAAATAAAATTTTGATTATTCACCTTTTATACCTTACATTGTGCTTTTATTCAGAAAGTATACCCTGCATTCTAAACTCATATATCTTATATCATTATATTACATTTAACAAATAAATTTACATATTTTCTCGATAAACTCTTTATTTGGACCTTAAAATGTCCAAAAAATCCTAAATTTAAATTTGTTCAATTATTTTTAATTTGAACATTGCAGGTATTTATGGTATTTTTAAGATCAAAAGAAGTGATGATTGTGAAAAAGATATAGATTTATGTATTGGATATATTTTAATAGTCAATCTGATCATATAAAAATGCAAAACTCCCAAACACAATATTTACTTTATGAAGAAGAACAAAATACGAAGTATAAAAAGGTAAATACCCTTTTTAAGAGTAATTTAGGTATTTTAATGTCAAAAATTAAGTATTGACTGAGAAAAGATATAAATTCATATATTAAACGTAATGTGATAAGTGCATAACTTCCATTAATTTATGCCAATTTTTTTATACTTAAGTGTTGGTTTCTTGAGATTTTTAGAATATTTATTTGTGTTTTGTAGGTGTCTTAGATGTCGAGGGATGATTCGAAGTTCAAAGGATCAATTTGAACAAGTTTGGAACTTCAATTTTGAAGATTGGGCACAAAGACAATTGAAAAGAAAAAAAAAAAAAAGAGTAATAAACATGCCTAGGCCATTTAGCCATGGGCATGGCGTTGCGGCGCCTAGCCCAGGCCGTTTGTGGCCAAGGCATAGCACTGCAATTGGGCGCCGTGGCTCTCAGAGCCCATAGTACCGTAGCTGGCACCACCGCGCCCATCGTATTTGCCCGTGCCTGATTCCGTAGTGCCACGGCGTTGCGACATGCAGATTTTTTTTGTTAATATTAAATTTAAAGTCCGAACTTTCTCTTTTTGAACCCAACTTTGGAAGCCTATAAATAGGTCATTTTAAGGTTTATT
>JAFMPE010115111.1:0-12005 GCA_024759925.1 Ficus religiosa | reverse complement strand
CCATGAAACATCTTATAAACACATAATATGAACTTAGATTTCTCATGTATAAGGAAATCATGAGTCCATAGAAAATTCGGGTCTTACATAAAATATGTTAACATGAAAAAAAGGGTTTTCATGCTGTATTGAGTATGAATGACAAAGTTTATGTGTGTATGGCAAGCAAGTTGCCTCGTGTAGTACCGATCCGCATTAAGTCGAGTTTGGTCTACAATTTGATTATGATGGCCTTCAAGAAGGGTTTGAAAGTTCGGTACTCGGGTAGTGCCTATAAGTAAGCATGAGTTTGAGTATGAAGTTCAAGTTGGAAGTTTTAAAATAAAGTTTAAAAAAAAAAAATTTCCCAAACTTTTCCGCAAGTTAAGTCAAGTAAGTAGGTGACAGGCCCGGCTTGGGAAGTCGGGGCGTCACAGTTAGTCAAATGACATGAGAAGATTTTGTTGAAGAGTTCAATGAGAAGTACTTCAACATTGAAATAACGGAAACTTAACAGGACGAGTTCAACAATTTTCGACAAGGTAACTTGACCATCACTGAGGTAGTGAAGAAGTTCGAACAGTTAGCATGTTTATGCTCCAATCGTGTTACTTCAAACAGAGATAAGGTTAAGAAGATGATGAAAATGTTCCAATCTGACCTTACAGTGGTGATTAACAGTGGACCCTATCTGCCCATGATTGTGGCAAATTGTGTTAGTTGAGCAATTCAAGCAGAATATTGGGTAAGACAGGATAGGGAACGTCATGCTTAATTTTTCAAGGCTAAGAAACAAGAATGTGCCCAAGCTAAGTAGAATTAGGCCTAGCAAACTCAAGATTCCCATGACAAGGGTCAAGGTGGACATTCTAGCCACAACAACAACAAACAACCCGGGAATGGTAACAAGAAAAAAGGGAATCTTGGGGGACAAGGAAACCAGAAGCATTACCCTAAGAAAAATAACAGTACTAATGGCAACAATAGCTGCCCTACCTATTCTAAGTGTAGGAAGAAGCATTTTGGGGAATGTAGAGTAGGATACAATAGCTATTATTTGTGTGACAAGGAAGTCCACTATGCCAAGAAATGTTATTCCAACCACCAGAACTAGCAGAACCAGAACTAGTAGAGGGCTCAAGGGAATCAGCTTCATGTAGGACAGATGAAAATTGAAAGACCCTCAATTATTCAAGGTAGACTGGAAGCTCCAGAAACTAATGGGCGAATCTACGCCTACACGAAGTAAGATATGCATGCTGGACCTTCCACAATCGTGACAGGTCAACTTCCTTTAGCCAACCAAGATGCATATGTTTTGATAGATTCTGGAGCAACATATTCATTTACATCCTCTAAGTTTGCTAAGCACCTAGGTAAAGGAAGTAATAGAATTAGACAACCATTTAGGACCGCTTTGCCCTCCAGGGAAAATTTTGGTGTCTAATTAGTGGATACGACATGTTCTAATAATTATCTGCAGTAGAGAGTTGTACGTTAATTTGATCATTATCGATTTACACGATTATGATATCATCTTGATGATGGACTTCTTGAAGAGGTACAACGCAATCATAAATTGCTGACATTGTAAAGTCACGTTTAATGTAACCAGAAGCGAGGAGTTTGTCTATAGAGGATCAACTCCAAAACATCCAAAGATGTTTATTTATGCAATGGAAGCAAGGAAGATGTTGGCAAGAAGATGTCACTAGTAAAACTTATGGATTTGACGACGGTTAGTAACCGTCGTCTAAAGTTAACACGACGGTTAGATAACCGTCGTGTAATCCACCGTCGTGGAATGTTTTGAGATACCACGATGGTTAATAAACCATCATGGTATCTCAATATTCCACAATGGTTTACATCGTCGTCGAATAGAGAAAAAATAGAGGAAACTATGCTAAAGTGAGAACTTTACACGATGGTTTTTGTTCAAAACTGTCGTGTAAAGTCCACTTTAATTAAAAAATAATTTAGCATTTTTTTTGTGATTTCCCACGGGTGGCCTAACCTGTGTGTTATCAAATGCACGGCCCAGGATAGAATTGACAAAATATTAGCTACATTGTATCAAAGAAAAAAAACCATCCATTATATTACAAGTTTACATATCATATTTAATGAATTGCATTACAAATTTAGTCCATTCTCTCCTAATCAAATCCATATCATCACAAGTATAAAATTCTTTTCTTTCAGGTACGTCTAATCCATTTAACACTATGTCCCTCATAAAACCTGAAACAAAATAACCACATTCAATACTTCGCTCTTGGTGAGG
This sequence comes from Ficus religiosa, assembly GCA_024759925.1. NCBI lineage: Eukaryota > Viridiplantae > Streptophyta > Magnoliopsida > Rosales > Moraceae > Ficus > Ficus religiosa. The sequence goes on along the minus strand of JAFMPE010115111.1, from coordinate 9,739 downwards.
ACAAGGACGATCCGAGATTTTTGTTTTCTAGTCTCGCCTCTTTTTAATCTCTTCTTCGGCTATAAGCTTCCAATCTATTAGGGTCCTAACAAGTTTGCAAAATTCAAAATAATTAAGATGCACACAATTAAGATTAAATCAAAATTTAAGTTATGAAAATTGACTTACATATTTATTAGATTAGTAAAATCGTCATGTTTCTTCTCTCGAAGAGGATCAAAATTAAGAACTAGGTCCTCTTATGGGTCAATAACTCCCAAAAGCCAATGTCTCCCTCTATTATGTGGCACAATATAAAGTCACTGTAACACCCCGACCATCCACATAGGACCAACTACGCAAATGTGGGCCGTTACTTTACTTACTTAACTTACTTATTGATTCATATACTTTAAACTTACCCCATATTCTAGAGTAAATTTTTTTTTTTCCTTTTTAACATATATACATAAAACATAAAACCTTAACTTAAACTTAAACATAAACTTAAATTTATTCTCATACATAAAACTTAACTTCTTCATATGTACTCACTCGAGTACCGAGCTTTCACACCTTATTCGAAAGCTATCATACTTAATTTGTGGACCAAACCCGACCTAGTGCGGATTGGTACAACACGAGGTAACTTGCTTGCCATACATACATGAACTTTGCCATACATACTTAAAACATAATGTAAACACCTTTTTCATTACAAAAATATTTTATAAAACATATTTTCCAAATCCCGTGGCGGCGTCCATCCCACATTTCACAGTCTGCAGCGCCATCTCTCCACAGTCTCGCATCAAGTATTGCTGGTAGGTTGCTTACCTACAGCATGAACGTAAGTAATGAGCTTATGCCCAGTAAGTACAATATTCAATCTACAATGCATATGTAAGTGCAACAATGCATGAACCGGTTATGATTTCTTATGAATCAATTATGGTTCCATATTTTAACATAATTCTGTTCCCTTACATGTCATGCGTGCACATACTGTGGTACATAGCCATGGAGTGGTTGAAGGCGGCCAGTCCAATCCAACTCAAACCATGAAACAAACTGTTTAACATGGAGTAGTTGAGGCAGCCAGTCCAATCCAACTCAAACCATAGACCATACCGTTTGAGCCTGCCCTCATGGCAAGTCAGTACGACACAACAATCTTAACTTGTCTTATCTCATATCTTAAAACTTGTTCTTGCCATGTGGTTCAATATCAGTGAAAATGCCTCGTGATGTCACGATATCAAACATATAACATAACATACATCATTCATAGCGTAAAACATCGTATCGTAGCATACTTCATCATAACATACTGCATCGTAACATAAACATACTGCATCGTATCATAAACATCATAACATACAAATCATGTAAATCAATTCATGATTTCTTAAAAACACATCATGCAACAAAACATGTTGTTCATGCTGTAGGCGGAGTTGTACCTACCTGTCGTCCTACGCTCTTGATTTATTGCCCAAACATGACATGACAACAGTTCCTACTCCGAGATCGTTCGATGACGTTCGGGTGAGTAAAACAATTCCTGGTCGGCGTTCCAAACACCTTTTAATTTCATGCGACTGAACTTTTAATCGCCATTCTTAACCTTCGAGATTCCATCTCGCAAATCCGAGGTTGTAAACATGCCCAAAACATCAAAAATAGATCAAAAACACGATCTTCCAAAACTCATCAACGGGCGTTGACCGGCTTTGACCGACTTTGACCGGCGTTGACCGGCTGCTAAAGGGACAGAGATGGGCATCGCTTCGAAGATCTCGACGAGAGGAACCCATTTCTGGTGTCCACTTCTTCAAACGGCGTTCGGTTTCCTTTAAGAAAGGAAGGAAACGAACTAAAAGATGGCGGCAGACCGGGAAAATTTCCGACAGCGATCAGAGTGGTGATGGACTGGGCTTTGCTCCTCTCGACGAGTGGAACTCAACAAAACCAACGGCTCACAAAATAGAGGTCGGATTACACCGAAATCTTGCTTAAAAGCTCATGGTACCGAAACTTTCCTAGCAATTTTCCGGCAAACGGCGGCGAGTGATGCGGCCAAACTCCGGCTATTAGACATTCGAGTGATGGGCTGCAAGGGTCACCGGCGCGTGCGACGGTGGCTGGCCGGAGTCGGGACTTCTTGTGAAGGCCATGGCGTGCGACACCCATGGAGAAAGAGAACGAAAAAGAAGAGAGAAAGAGAGAGAGAAAAGGTTGGCTGATAATTATCCTCTTCTTTTCCTTATTATTCTCTTTTCTTTTCCTTATACGTGTGGGCTGACCACATGATACCACCACACATGTTATATATATACATATTTATATTGTTTCTTTTTCTAACTTCCTTCTCAAGACAACCGACCATCCCATGGGTTTATCTCACACTTGGGTTTCGGTTCTAAGGGAGGGAGAAGAAAAGAGAAAGACTTAGGAATGAACTAAACTTTTGGGAAGTTCACTTACAACCCAATTTATAACGGAAATTTCTAATATTTCCCATACTTATTTTATTTCAATAATCCTTCTTGAATTTGCATAATAGTCCTTAATGAGCGAAACATTTGCTCTTTGATCCTTCATGTCCTAAATATTGTACTTAATTTTTCTCTAGGGTCGCCTTGAACCTTATTCTTGCTTAATCGTCCGTAACGACAGTTTGCTGCAGTGTAGTTTCCATACCGATTAATTACACTGTAGTATCGTCTTAGTCAAACTTGGTCAACCTAAAGTCAACCTTGGTCAACCTTGACCGGAATAAAAATCAAAATTCATATTTTGCCCTTTTTCCCAAAAATGCCTTATATTGCTTAAGCAAACTATTTTCGAGTCTCGTAACTAATTTAACGAGAACTCAAACATATACTGATATTTAACTCAGATCATGAGTTTCATATCGTCATACATAATTAAATCTTAAATTTTCCTTGTCTCAAAGAAAATCATAGATTCATCGTAATTTCGGGTTCTTACAGTCACCCTTTTGGTGCGTCACGCAAAAAGGAGACAAGAGAAGAAAAAAAAAAAAAAAAAAACCAAGTATGGTGGGCCAATTTAATCGAATCAAATTCACATTCACCAATAACGTTAAAAAATCCGAGCATACTACACTAGAAACTAATTCGATATGATTAACCAAACTAAATTCCATTTAGACATTTCATCGAGCATGTGGTGGACGGAAAAAAAATGCACAAAATATAGTCTATAAAGTTCTTTAACTGCCAAAAAATTGCACAAAAAATTCATCTACAAAGAGCAACAATAAGAAATCCGAGCAAACTACACTAGAAACTAATTCCATATGATTAACCATAAACAAAACAAACAAATAATCGGTCCAATTTAAAAAAATCAAGCATAATTCACTAGAAACTAATTCGATATGATTAATCAAACAAAATTCCGTTTTAACTTTTCATTGAGCATATGGTGGGCGGGAAAAAAAATGTGTATAATATTGTCTACAAAGATCTTAAAATACCAAAAAATTGCACAAAAGATTCGTCTACAATGAGCAACAATAAAATAAAAAAATTGAACAACAATAAATACACAAATTACACTCAAAGCAAGTTACTAAAGAATTGTGTGTTCGTATTTTTGTTCGAAAACAAGAATTGAGCAATATAGAAGTCACCTTGCCTTTCTTTGATGCAAAATAGTGGAGGTGGCGGTAGCGGCGGCGGCAGAAAAAGGAGAGAAAGGGGAGGGCAGTGTTTTGGTAGACTGGAGAATGAAGGAGAGGGGATGACGGCGTTGCGGGCAACGGTCAAATAAGGAAGATGAGAGGGTGGCGAAGGTGTCACCAGGAGAATGATAGAGATGGAAGGCGGCGGTGGGGAGGGCGACGGCGCTATCAGCGGCGAGCAAAGGAGATAGTGGATAGGAGAAATATTTGAGTGGTCGAGAGGGAGAAAAATGAAAATGATGAGAAAGGATGAGGAAAGTGGATATGAGTTAAGGGTTTACACGGGAATTTCAAAACACAAAATTTTAAAATTTTAAATTAATTTTTGGAAGATTACATGACAGTTTCTGGCCGAAACTGTCGTGTAATCTCTTTAGGACACGACGACAATTTCGGCCAGAAACCACCGTGTAATCCATATATACAACGATGGTTTTTGCAAAAAACTGTCGTCGTATCCTCACTAAAAGGAGGATTACATGACGGTTTCTTGAAATGTAATCTCGAGGTTTACACAATGGTTTATTAAAACCGTCGTGCAATTAGGTTTTAGACGATGGTTTTTGTAAAACCGTCGTATAATATCCGTCGTCTAAGCCAACTTTTGTAGTAGTGTGTGCTAGATTTCTAGCCAACATGGTAGATAAGTCTTAAGATACTAAGCTTAGATCGGAAGATGTACCAATAGTCAGAACTTTTGTTGAAGTTTTTCTGGAAAATCTACCAGGATTGTCGTCAGAACGGGAGACTTCATTTGAGATCGAATTAATTCCTGGCACAACACCAATATCTAAAGCATCTTATAGAATGGCACCAGCTGAACTCAAGGAGCTTCAAGTGTAGTTGCAAGAGCTCTTGGACTGAAGATTCATCCATTAGAGCTTTTCACCCAATGGAGCACCAGTCTTGTTTGTGAGAAAGAAGGACGGCACATTGTTGATGTGTATCAATTATGGAGATCTTAGCAAGATCACAATCAAGAACAAAAACCCGTTACCACGGATTAACGATCTTTTCGATCAACTTAATTAAAAGAGCAAGTGCCTTTTCAAAGATTGATCTCCGTTCAAGATACCATCAGCTCCAAATTAATGACGCAGACATTCCTAAGACCGCTTTTCATACAAGATACGGACACTATGAGTTCCTAGTTATGCCTTTTGTACTAACCAACGCTTGAGCAGCATTCATGGATTTAATGAATCAAGTGTTCACGGACTACCTAGATAAGTTTGTCATTGTCTTCATAGATGACATTCTAATCTATCCAAAGAAAAAGGAGGAACACGAAAAGCACCTGAAGATTTTTCTACAAGTTTTGAAAGAGAACAAGTTGTACGCCAAATTCACAAAGTGTGCATTTTGGCTAGAAAATGTTCACTTCTTAGGACACCTTGCATTAAAAGATGAAGTATCAGTAGATCTTGCTAAAGTTGAAGTAGTAAGTAAATGGTCAGCTCCGACAAATGTTACCGAAATACGAAGTTTTCTGGGACTAGCTGTAATAACCCAAAATTTTGACGAGCTTATGTTTTCTTTAGATACAAGGAAAATCTAAGTCTGAACCATGTATGTCAATAGGAAGCTCATGATCTGATTTGATTAGCAGAGTATGTGTGAGTTCTTATAACATTATAAGACTCAATAATAATTTACTTAGTCAAGTATAAGGCCTTTGGATGAAAAAGGCAGAACAAGGATTTATGATTTTACTCTAGTCAATGTTTAATCAGGATGATTTAAGATATGATTAAGACGGCACTGCAGTATAGTAAGCAGTATGGAAATTATACTGCGATAAACCGTCATTACAGATGAAGAAGTAAGAATAAGGGATGGGACCACTCTAGAAAAATCAGGAATAATATTTGAAGCAAGGGGGACTAAGTAGTTTCTAGTCTTAAGAAAAATCCATACGCAGTCAGTTAAGTGTAAATGAATTCTGGACTGTAGTTTAGTATTGCAGTACTGTTAATAATTGAAAACAGTATTTATAATATCTGCATTAGTAAGAAAATAGACTACATATTAAGAGGAAATGCCAAACATGGCCTTACTTGGAGGCCAAGTAATCATGGATAAATATGTGAATTTTGGGATTTTTGGAATTGGAAGAAATTATGTGCAAGATTTTGATTGGATAATTTAGTGGATAACTTTGAAGAGAATTTTAGCCAAAATCAGCCACATGGCCAGCCACCTCATGGGGACTCAAGAGAAAATATTTTGTTGTTAGACCCTAATATGCAATTTTAAGAATAAAAATAATTGTTGGAAAATCAAGAATTTTCACCTATAAATAGGTGATGTGAGGTTGAGTTTGGACCATTTAGTTGAGCCCTAAAGTTTTAGTTCTCTCCCAACTTTCCTCTAGCCTTAGGAACCAAAAAAAAAAAAAGAGAGAGTGTGTGAGGGAGAGAGATGAGTGGCCGGTTGATGTTGGTGAAATGAGAAGGAAAATTTTTCTCAACCCAAAGCTTAGATCAATCATCCCAACTTAGAGGTATTCCTCTTAACGCCTTTAAGCATTTCATTAAGTTTAATTAGAGATTTACTTGTATTTCCAAGTTTGGAATGTAGGAGCATAAGCTCACCCTTTTTATTTTTCATGCAATAGTTTTATGAGCTTAGTATGTGCTTGATTTAGGTTTAGATAGTTTTGATTAATAAGTTTATGCATGCATGTGTTGGTATACCCTAGAAAGTATGTGGGTTTTATGTATGCCTATCTTATGTTTGTGAAATGTCCTCACATGCTTAAGTAAGAATATTTTATGAATGATGATTATGGTTATGATGTTTGAGGTACGGACGTTAAGGAATTAACCTAAAAACCGAAATTGGTAAGCTAAGTAAGATTACCTATTTAGGTTTTTATAAGTAAGATGAACAAGTGCATGGATGATGATTATGTACGTAACGCGCTGCATGTTTGTCGTAGGCTCACGGTTTCGACCGTTTGAGGTAAGGTGTGTGAAATTTTATGTAAAAACCAACCAAATATAAACAGTTAATTCTCGGATCAAATGGGACAGTAATCTGAAAATGTAATTTTGAGTCCCTTAAAGGCCGAATTTGGAAAAAGTCAAAATTGAAAAGTTGTAGAGAATGGAAAATCCTAGGCTATAATGTGGACAGTTTTCAAAAATAAGGCTCCAAAAGCCTCTGTTTTTATCAAAATCCGAGACTGGCTTGTATAGACAGTGTACACGGCCAGAATTTTTCAAAAGGAGAAATGAGTGAGTTAAAGGCAGATTCAGGTTTTTGACAAAAAAAACAAAAGTTGTAGGTTTCGATTAGATCTACAACTTTTATGGAGAAAACTTTTTCAATTCTAAACCAACTTAAAGATAAAACTAGATTTTCAAAACTGTGCAGGATACAGGAAATTCCTATACAGGATTTTTAAAACTGTGCATGGTATAGGAAATTCCTGCACATGCACCTTCAGTCAAACTACAAGGCTGTTTTCAAAAGTAGTTTTCAAAGTTTAATGATTTTATAATTCCGATTAAAAAGAAATCACGGTTTTACAAAGAAAACAGTTTTAAAAGGATTTTAAAAAGTGGTTTTAAAAGGTAATTTCATGTATTAAATCAAAAAAATACTTGAAATTATTAAAACAAGGTTTTTTTTTTTTTAAGAAAATGAGAAAAAGCCCAAGATTTCTTAAATGGTAACAGTTTTATGACGGATAGTAATCGGATAGAATACCATACGCAAGTTATTAGGTTGGGCTTTGTACCCAAGGTTACTTATAGTAACCAAATGGGATACTAATTTACTATGTGGGCTTTATGTTTATGGTTACCCATGATAATCGGATGGGATACCGATTTGTTATGTTAGGGCCTGTATCCATGATTACCAATGGTAACCGGATTGAATACCGGTTTACTATGCCAAGGTAGCAATGGTAATCGGATAAGATACCGATTTACTATAATAGGATTTGTATCTTTGATTACCAAAGGTAATCGGATTGGATACCAATCTAGTATGTTATAGTTTATAATAAGATAGAACGACTCTTATCTTATGCCATGTTTCAAACAGGAATATGACATGTTGTTGTACCTTGATGGAACGATAGACGAAGAGCGTATGACGACTAGTTAGTACAACTCTGCCTACAGCATGGGCAAAATGTTTTTGTTGCTTTGCATGTTTTTCAAAAACTCATGCATTGATTTAAATGTTTTTACTACTTTGCATGATTTCAAAGTATCATGTGTTAATGTATGTGATGCATATGATTTATGTTTTATTATTGGGGCATCATGTAAACATGCTTACTAATAATAAATCACATGACAAGACTAAGACTAAACCAAGCCAAGTAAAGTGTCATACCAACCTCCCATTGATGCGTGGGGGATTATGTATGTTTAAGAAAATTCTCAGACCTTCCGTTGATGCATGAAGGGTTATGTAGATGATTCCCAGAATTGTTAGGGACCTTGCAAACCTTAACTTTCTATGGATTGCGCACAATTAGTATGTACACAAAGGGCCCACATGTTAAGCAAGATAATAAGTTCAGAAATAAGTTTACAATGGAAGCATGATCGATTCATAAGGAAGCATAATTGGTTCATATTTATCAATTCATGCATTCTTTTACTAAAAATGTTTTTGCGGAATGGAAAGTTGTACTTATTGAGTATAAGCTCATAACTTATGTTTATGCTGTAGGTAAGCAACCTACTGGCAATGCTTGATGCAAGACTATGGAGAGATGGCGCTGAGGACTGTGAAATTTAGGTTGGATACCGTCACGTGTTTTGAAAAAAATATGTTGTGATATGTTATACTATTTTGATGGCACCGATACTTAGTATTGGGATAGTGTTTACTACTATGATAATTAGTATGGTTTATTCAATGTTTTAAAATGGTTTTAAAGCTCAATACATAGTTAAGTATATATATATAAGTATGAGATTAAGTTGACTTTTAAGTTTGAGTTTAAAAGGAAATTTAAATTTGTATGTTAAAAAAAATCAATTATTTCTGTATTTTTATGAAATACGAGAGCATGTTTAAGTATGTTAAGTATGAATTAGTAGGGGACACATAAGGTGGGTCGCCATAAGATTTGGTATGTAAGCACGATATGTAACGCCCCCACCACGTAGGGCCGTTACCGTGCTTAATTAATTTAAATCTCGATCTTAGATACTTAAACTTACTGAAAATTTTAGAATAAATTTTTTTTTTCTAAACACCATATGAACAGACTAGTCCAAATAGGTAGACTTTCCATGCATACATACTAAAATAAAAAGATATACATATGCTTTATGTTTGACTTAAGTATTCAAACATCATATATATATAGTATAACACAATTTATTTAAATATATGTACATATATATTTGGTTCAAAAGAGCTTGCGGAAAAACTTGCGTAGTGGTATCTCACACCGCCCTTCACTTGTCGCATCGTCCACATGGCCCACCAATTAAGCTGCAGGCTTTTTAACTATAGTATGAAATATACTAATGAGCTTACGCTCAGCAAGAACAAACATAATCTCACAATACACGACAAACATCATATAACTTATGCATGATCCATTTATGATTGATTATAAATGTCTTATGCTCAATTATGAACTCATTATGAACTTATTATCTTGTTTAACATGTGGGCCCCTTGTGTACATACCGAATACGCACAATCCACAAAAAGTTAGGGTTTGCAAGGTCCCTAACAATTCTGGGAATTATGTAAGCCTTCACGATCTGGCGGAAGGTCTTAGTATCTTAAAACATGTATAATCCTGCTCGATCTAGTGGGAGGTTGGTACGACACTTTACTTGTCTTAGTTTAGTCTTAGTTTTGTTACATTTCCAAGACTAAGATCCTTTACTTGTGATCTTATTAGTCATGACACTACTACAAAATATGGATTCCACGACGGAGCTTCCACGACCGTTTTTTAAAAAACCGTCGTGGAAAATGCGTTAAAAACACGGAGCGGAACAAGGTTTCCGAAAACTGTCGTGGAAGCCGAAGCTTCCACGACGGTTACAGAAAACCGTC
>JAFMPE010115095.1:0-12005 GCA_024759925.1 Ficus religiosa | reverse complement strand
CGGAATCGGAGCCGGAGATCGAAGCCATTGCCGAGAATCGAGCGGCGGAGATCGAAATTGGGAGGGTTTTCTTCAGGGGGAGAAGAGGGAGAGAGGGGAGTGAATTGGTGAAGAAGAAGAAGAGAGTGGCCATTTTCTGGTATGGAATTTGGATTTTGTAGAGAGAGAAAAAAGGGAGGGAAGCGTTTTAAGTTGTTGAGAACATGACACGTGGTGGCGGGGACTTGGTGGGAGTACGTGGCATTCGGTGAGCCAATGGAGGGAGCTGCTGCGATTTGTAAGGATTTAGACCACTGATTTTGTCTTTTAATGGTTTTGACCCTTTTAAGTCTGCCAATCCGCATCACTAGTGTAGCTTCGCACAACTCCAAAAAAAGTAAGCTCACGTTTACAATTTTTTTTTTTTTTTTTTAAACTTTGGAGTTAAGATTTAAATTCTACATATTTATATGAAGTTATATCTTAAATTACCATTAAATTATATCTGTAACTACGTGTTTGTAATTGGTTTGGAAAAGAAAACAACTTCATTCTTTTTTAAGAGGTGTGGTCTATATTTAAAAAGGAAAACAATTGCTCCATATATAATTCCTTGGATTATACCATGTATGAGGAACTAGCATGGAGTGATGCCAATTATCATTACTTAAAAATGCTTTCGGGCATAGACAATGTTAATCATAATTAATGAAAATGAGTTTGTGGCTATAAGCACGGACTAGTGAACTTTATCATAAGGTGTTGAGTTCGCATCTTCTATCTCCAAACTATAAAAAGAAAAAAGAAAAAAGAAAAAAGAAAAAGAAACTTAGTTATGAGCCTCATATTATGAGATTCACTTTTAATCAACATTTACAATTAATTAAAAAGGAATCTTATAAATGAATCTCATACTGTGAGATCTATTTATAAGCGTGTAATGTTTATAAAAAAAATATATATATATTTATAAGCGTATAATGTTAAATATCATTAATATTTTATTGTTCTCGTCAATTAGGTACGATTGTTGGTTTAGAAGTTCAGTGCCTTTTTATAGCTTAGTAGATTTTTTATTTATTTAAAGAAGGATAATTGTTTTGTTACATGATAAACATATTTTATTGATAGAACACAATATCTGTCAGATTATATTGAAATTAAATTAGATTAAGAAGGATAGGGTATGATAAGAGTATTTTTATATATTACAATAAAATTAGTGATGATTTTTGCTTAAATAAGGACATAACCATTAATTATTGAGTGTCGACGTAATGAAAATTTTCTTATAAATTAGCTAAATAACTGAATTCTACTAAAATTTTAAAAGTAAAAATTGACATATCAAAGTTTGAGTACGGTTGTAGTTGGAATCTTTCTTATATTATAGTGGTACAACTAATATTCTATAAAAATTCTGAGGTTAAAAAACCAATTTCTCAAAATTGCACCCTCCCCACGTGTACAAAAAATCACAGTCAAAAGATTATCTTCATTCATTTCATTCCTAACCAAAGTAACTCATTTACTCGTTACATCAATAACCATTTTAATCCACGTGCATGAAAGGATGTCGCTAATATTAAATATCATAATTAATAAATAATGAGTCTCACATGTGAATCCATAATATAATAACCGACCTTTATTAATACATGACTCTGAACATCACTGATATCCTTTAACATTATTCTATTAATATAACAAAGTTTGCAGCACTGTTTCACCCATAAATAACATGTCCCAACATAGGCCTCATTTAGGGCATGCTTAAGATATTATCTCCAAATGTCATTTACCATCTAGATTTTAAATTTCCAACTCTATATCAAAGTTTCTCTCTCTTCCATTTTCAAAAAAAACTTAGATCTCATTTGGTGAAACGGTTTGAGTCAAAATTTTTAAGTTTGAGTTAGTTGACTTTTCAAAAAAAAAAAAAAAAAACAAAAATTGATATGAAAATTTTGAGTTTACACTTGTTCACCAAACGAAGCCTTAAACGTTAAAAATCCATAACTTTCTCATTTCAAATCGAAATGAGATGAATTTTATGTCAAAATGCTTGTAACGAAGAAACAAATAAGATATGATCCATTTTGTATTTTTTTCCCGAATACCTTTTAAACTTTTACACTATTTTCTATATCATAGAACTTTTTTAAAGGTTTTCTTCCCCAAACACACATTTCCAACTCAACCTTCAAAACACTATATCCATATGTTATCCCAAACGAGCCCTTAATTTGCCTCTCAGCTTTTCCATTTTGGAGCCCAATGGTACTTGCGGCAGCATGAACTGGAAGTTTGTTTAGTTTTTGTTTTTGTTTTGTTGAGTAAGGCTGCGATAAAGTCCCTTTTATATACCCTATCGATAGAGTTCATTTTTAAAATATTAAGATGTAATCAAACGGCCGATATGTTGATTGTATATGATAGTATAATAAACCTTATCTCATACTGGTATAAACTAAAAAAATAAAAAATAACCCCAAGTTCAAAAAATAAAATAATAAAAAAAATAACCAGGGGCACAACGTGTGGCCCGGGGGGGGGGGGGGGGGGCATCACCGGTTTTTGCATCTAGCATGGGGGAGGGAATTTGTCGAGGTCGAGGTCGGGGGGAGGGCTTTGTAGACATCGTGGGGGCAGATCTGGTTGCAGAGGGGGGGCATTTTGGAGGGGGCAAGGCCTCCTCTACGTTGGGGGGGCAAGGGTTCGTCTATGTCAGGAGGCAGGCGTTGCCGCGTGTAATCTAAGGGTTGGGTTTTTTTTTTTTTTTTTAATTTTTTTTCTTTGTTTTGAATATATATATTTTAATTTCTTAGATTATAATTCTATGAACTAAGATGCATTATAAATATCATGCATAACATCTTAACCGTTAAAATTAAATCAAACGATGTATAAAATAACTCTATTGATAAGGTATATAAAAGAAACTTTACCGCAACCTTTCCCTTTTATTTATTTATTTATTTATTTATTTTTTAGGATGAGTCAACCCTTGCCTACGTTTCATCTAACATATAATTTTTTTTTTTTTTTTAAGGGTCATCTAACATATAATTTGTTTGCAATGCCATAATAATCCATAAATCCATCCAAGACAGAGCATTTTTTTTCTTTTCTAAAATAAGTTTATGATAGGATATGAAAAATAAACCATACTAGTAAGATATGGTTTTAAATCATTAGACGATACTGCAAGTCCATTACACTAAAAATTATTATTAACATAATATGATAAAATTCGTAGTTTTGTAAACCATTAACTTTTAAAAGTTGTAAAAAATTTGCCCCTTTTACTTTCTAATTTAAAATTTTCAAAATTCGTATTGTCCAATAAAAAAAAATATAAAAAAAAAAATCAGAAAGAAAAATGAAAAGTAATGGTGGGTGATGATCTTATCAAAGAGAAAATATCCAATCGTATGATTCATATTAAACATGAAAGAAACCAACATATTAAGTAGCGAATAAAAGAGATCAAATAACAAATCAGAGTAACTATTCATAAGACATACAATTCACACCAAAGTGAGAAACATATGGAATTACAAATAAACATATAAAAAAAGAAAAAAGAAAAGAGGTAACAGTCTACAAATAGGAAATGTCTAAATGCAAAATGGAGCATTCAAATAGCAAGCTAAGGTAATATGACAATTACCTCTTTTAATCTTTTATTGTTTTCGTTTTTTTTTTTTTTGTTTTTTTTGGCTAACAAAAGGCTCTAAGGATGACCCCATCATTTCCATTTTATGAGCCCACACAAACAGGGACACTCCCCTTAGGTGACATAGGAATTGAACCTTTAACCTCCCAATTGGTAAGATCCTTTAACACCGAATCCCATGCCATCCCCTCCACCCTTGCGTAGGTTACTCCTTATTTTGTTTCGTTCAACAATAATGATACTCTAACATGATCCATTCCTTCTTCTCATCAATAAAAGAGTGCACTAGGGCGTATTTACAATTCAAAAGGCAAACAATTTTAAGATCAGTTAGCCCCCTCAAGTTTATTATTTTATTTATTATGTTTTCATTTAATAACGAAAATCATAATTATGTCCATACTTGGTCGAAATTTAAAACTAGATAGAAATAGTTAAACCAAGGAGTATAACTAAAATTTTCATTCTCAAGTGAAGGCAAAGTTGAAATTTCCAAAAATAAAAAATAAAATAATCTTATTTAGCTCTTGAAATTAAACTCTCAAGGGGCGCAATTACCCTGCCCAGGTGAGCAAAATTGAGAGATATGAATAGGATAGAATGTCTACTATTACTTTTACTTATCTAAAGGTAGACTTGCCGTGGCAATATTTAGAGGAGTAAGAGCACATGCCCCCACTGAAAATTTTAATTTTAGATTATTATTAAAACTTTAATTATGTCTATATTTGGTAACACAAATAACCATGTTCTAGGTTGGTCTAATTCAAAAAACCTTACCAAATCTTATTTGGACTAGGCAGAGGCATGATCAAAATTTTGATTACCATGTAGAGACATAACAAAATTTTTCAAAGACATCTAAATTTTGAATTTAAAACTTTCAGTGGTGACAGTTGCCCATACTCATCCAACAATGCACCGGTCTAGCTTCCTTTGCCTGCAAAATTGAGAACTTTAACAAGGATAGAACACCATCCATGGCTTTAACTTAATTTTGCAAGCCTTATTTTAATTAAAAACGTTCATAATTAGCAGAAACTTCTACATTTATCAAAGACCACTCTAAACTGCCTCCTATAGTTACTCATTTACGCTCACACAAGCACTACACTTGGAATATCTCACTTAAGTTTTACTCACCGTGCCTTAAACTGGTGGTATGTTCTGTCACTCTAGCAAAAGAACGACCACAACCAACAGGTAGTCCACCTAGCCAAAAAAATAAAAAAAAGATCTTTTCATCTCAAAACAAAGCATGTGGAAGTGCACCATAACTTCATTAGAGAGAGTACTTCACTGACCAAATGGCAAACTTATTCGATGAAAAGCTCGATACTGCTGAACTTGCTAAGAGCAATGCTATGCAGCCCAATTTGGTTGCACTCGTGCACTCACAAGGGATATGCAGTACCCATAATGCGAGTGCAACTGGTGTAGCCCGATCGGGTTGCACATATTACTCAGCTACTATTATGCTATTGTAACAAAAAGAAATGCTATTATGCTCCAGCCTCCAGGGCAAAGAAGCTCCATATGGTGCCGTAACATTTACAAAAAGCCAAAAAAAAAAAAAAAAAAAAAAAAATCTACAATTACTTTCAAAGTGGGATGGTGTACTTACATTATAAACTGGACCCATGCTTATTTCAATGCTGATAGAGGGATTAATAGCAATATGTGGAATCATTTATTAGCCTTACATTTTCATATCTTTTAGATGACTCATTGAGCCAAAGAGAGCTTCAGAGGAACCTAAGAGCATTTCTCTAACAAAAGTGCCCTTTTCCTTTTTGTGTGCTACTGATCTTTTCTTATGGTCTTATCATTTCATAGTTCTCTACAAGTTACTTTTTCAATAATTAGATTGGGTTTATAAACACATTGAGCTCAACATCTTAAAGCAGAAACAGAAAACAACCATTTTTACTTTTTAGGTAAATCACAAAAACCAACTCTCAAAACAAGCTCTCTGTAAGGCCCACTGATACATAACGTGCTTGAGCAATGAAAACCATTCCAGATTTTTCCACTTAGACTAGCTCATGTATTGATCGAGAACATCAATTTGGGATAGTTGCCAATTGTCAATTTATTCACATATATGTGTGTGTGTGTGTGTGTGTGTGTGTGTGTATAAAAGACCTACTCATACTTTCGACATCCTTAGTTCCAAAAACTTGAGTTGTGCAGTCCTAGGCTCTAAAAACAGGTCAACAGATGGCCAAATTGTGTGGTTGACTTCTCAAGCATAAATGTTTCTCATGAAGCCTGAACTGCTCATATATTTAATTCATGCAAAAAGTTCAATATAATATGAGGAATGTTAGGAGCTACGTGAAGTATACAAATACAAGGAATCTTTGAAAGGGCATATTTTATTGTGTTCCAACCCTATAAAGGAACACATAGATCAATTTCTATTCCTAACTTTGCACTATATGACTTTGATATCATCTAAAAGTTACACATAAAGTGAACTATAAATCCGAGAAAGTAGAAAGCAATGTATCCTAACCCAATGCATCAGTGAATTGATCAATTTTAGAAGGAAGAAGAAGTACCTGTATGACGTGATTGCAAAGATGAAAAACTAATGATGGTACTTTTGTCCTTTTAGAATGGTCCATGACCTAAAGTTAAACAGAAAATTCACATGTTTCTTAAATTAATTAAACTGAAGGAATACCAGTTTATTCTGGGTTGTAACTTGTAAAAGGTGATGACGGCGCTTTGTGGCCTGAAAAAATATGCAATGTGATTCTTTTTCAACCATGAAAGTAAAGGGGACACCGCTGTTGCAATTGGGGGTAGCTGAATTCCTAGATCGCCCTTGCTAGGGGCACGTTCCCACAGATAACATTTATTATTATTATTTTTTTCACATTGAACATGATATTGCTCAAGTACTTGACAATCGCAATTTTGAATAGGAGGTGCAAGTTTGTACCTGTATAGTTGCTCGACAAGCACAAGTAAAGCAATTTGATGATTAAACACCAACGATGACAACTTAATGCATAAGGTAGCACGTTCCCGCAGTCGTTGTCCATGACCATAAGGTCCACCAATGCAAAATGTTAATCCTGCAGCACCCTATAAAGAAAGAAAAAGAAAAAAAAAAAATTGCATCCGTTAAAAAACCTTAAAATTAAAATTTTAGTATTTAATTTACACTTCAAGATATGGCAGACAAAATATTTAAAGCACAACAACATTACCATCATTTATCTAAAAAAATCCAGTTTATCGTATTTCGGATCAATACATGTAGCCGCTAATAGCAAGGATGGTAATCATAGTTTCAATCTTCCATTGAGTTGGTTGACAAGAGACTCAAGATACCAACTTGTACAATGCAAGAACAATACCTTGGTTTAAGTTACCTTAGATACGAGAGATCAATAAAAGCCACTATCATAACCTATGAGATACCTGGTCCAAAAATTAGAGACTTCAAGATTTGGTCAATTATAGACATGCAAGTTGCAAGTTGATACCATATTTTCAATGTGCATAAGTACATACACGCATAAAGCCAAGAAACAGGTGATAGCCAAACATTCGAAAAATAGAGGCAACCACACACAGACACAAACAAGTTTATGTACACATTAGGCATGGACATGGGTAAGGGTCATCAAAATGGAACTTCATATAGAAAAAAATATCATCAGAAAAAGGAAATAGTTCAAACCGTATTCCCTGCGTCCCCCAATAAATCAGCCATCTGCTCAGATCCTATGTCTTGGCCACGTTCATCCAACAGCACAACCTACACATGCATGACAACAAATTGGATGTGTAACAACATTCTTTTATTCTCGTTGAATACAATTCAAATCATGTACCACAAGTCTCTGGTTAAAAAACTAGTAGCAAAAGCTCGGGGAAAATTATTGAAAACAGAAAGCAAGAATGATTTTTAGTCTTATGACACTCAGAGTTACTATTCAACTCTCTTTCGTCCTTTCTTCTTCTTTTTTTGATCCTTTATTCTTCTACAAAAGGTAAATCCACGAATGATCACAAAGTAGGAAGTTAAGAACAAAATGAGTTGATAATGAAAAATTGAATCCTCTAGAAATTAAACCAAAAACCAAATGGTAAATAGTAAAATACCCAATCAGTGGACTTGATAAGATTCATGACAGCATTGTCTTCATCCTCAGCCTGAACTCTCCAATCACTACATATGCACAACATTTAATCACCACATCAATTCTCAATCCCCCAAACACAATAGCAATTGAAAAACCCGTTTTTCTTATTTTATAAAACTTGAAAAACTTATAAAAAAAATAAAAAAATCATTCTTTTAAAAAGTGATTTTCCCATATATCCTTCCCCCGAAAACAGTACATTGTGTTAAATAGACTTGGAGTAGAACTCATCCAAAAAACTAACTCCGGGTTCTTAATCCACATATAAACACTACAACAGCCTAGTAACTTGACGATGTGGGACAAATTTAACTTCTAACGCATTGCAAAACATAACACAGTACAAAGAAGAAATACCGAGCATTTTTAGGATTGGATCGAATCTGAACATCCTCGACGCCGCAATAAAGCTTGAGTTTTTCAATGTACTCATCGAAAACGAGTTGTACTCCTCGCGACATCTTTTTCCCCACCCATAATAAGCGAATAGGAAGGGGTCTCTGCGCAAAATCATCAAAAAAAACCTCAAAATTTCACCACAGAATTTACCAAAATCAGTATAAGAAAGATCCGAAAAGGCCGAAACGAGAGCCAAAAAAGGAAGAGAGTTATTATAATACCACCGATTGGCCGACGTATTTGCAAGGTCTGCCTGAAAATTATGGAAGAAGAGAAGTAAAAATTAGGTATTGAGAAGCGTGTGAAGTGGGTTGAGATTGAGAAGAAGGTGGAATCCGTAGCCGGGGAGAGAGAGAGAGAGAGAGAGACTGAGAGTAAGAACCTGAAGAGGGAGGTGAGGTATTTGTGCGAAAACTGGCGGTGACAGAGATACCCATTTCCACCTGAGATGCTCTTATTATAGAAGAGAGAAGTGAAAAAGGCGTTTTAGAGTTGCGAGCTTGTACGAAAATTCCGGGTGATTCATGTGGCTAAAAGGCATTAGTATGTGTTTGGTTGGTTAGATTGAGTTGAAATATTTTAGTTGTAATAGTAAATTTTTTTGAATTTTTAGAAAAGGTAAAAATTTTTTTGAGAAAAAGATAAAACTTTTTGGAAAAAAGACAAAAAACAGTATGATTAGAGTTGGATTGAACTAATGAAGCAAACAAACCAGCTTCTAGTGGACTCGCAGGTCCGAACGGGATTGTCTAGTGAATCAACTTCACTGAAATTCAACTCAAATTTTTCATATCAATTTTTATCTTTTATTGAAAAGTCAATAAAGTTTATAACTATTTTTTAAAAAATTAACTCAACTCAAACTTAAAAATTTAATTTCATCTCAAACTCAACTCATTCACCAAACGGACAATTATGTTTGGTTTTAAGATTTAGATAGTAGAATTTAATAGTTGAATTGAATGCATATTTATTGAGATATTTGAATTATTTGAGTTAAAAAGTATAAAAACTTAAAAAATGTGTTCTGAAAAAAAAAATTAATATTAATTTATTTCGTTCGTATTGAAATTATATGTAATTTAAAAAAAAAAAACATCTTATTGGAACTTGTCTATATAAAATTATGAACTTTTAAAGTTTCAATGATAAAACTGTGAATAATAAAGTTGAAAAAAAAAAGACAAAAATAAGATTGTAGAAGTAAGATTTGGATTGGAAGTTCAAATACATGTTAAGTCTCTGATTGATATGTATGGCCCGTTTGGTGAAATAGTTTGAATTGAGATTTTTAAGTTTCAATAGTAAATTTTTTTAAATTTTCAGAAAAGACAAAAAATTTTTTGGAAAAAAGACAAACTTTTTGAGAAAAAGACAAAAAAAAAAGTTTGAGTTGAATGGTTTGAGATAGTGTACCAAACAAAGCAGTAGATTGGATAAATTTTTAAGTTTGAGTATGTTAATTTTTTAAATTTTAATTATTATTTTTAATTAATTTAAAAAAAAAGATAAAAATTTTGAGTTGAATATGACAAATCAAACTCATCTTTTCATATCAATTTTTGTTTTTTGTTTTATTTTTTTTTTCTAAAAATTCAATAAAAACTATAACTAATTTTTAAAAAATCAATCAATTATAATTTAAAGTTTCATTTCAAACACTAATATTGAACTCTTTTAAATGGATGTAAATTGTTCCTTTTTTTTCACTAAAAAAAATTTTTAAATTAGGTGGAATAAATCTTATATGATACTTGTAAATTAAATGTTGAATTTTTTTAATTATCATTTAATAATAAATCATGTATAAATAGGGTGATATATGTTTACTAAAATTTTAATTTTTTTAAATGATCAAGTTACATAATTTTAAAGAGTTTAGTAACCTTTTAACCAAAAAAAAATATGGATCAAAATAGAAAGATTTGGAACATATCACAACTTTATTAAAAAAAAAAAAAATTAAGTACCAAACGGATGATTTATCAAAAAAAGAAAAAAAAAGTTTCTGAGTAAATTATTCATCTGTACCCAATCTTTTCATAAAGTTACAATTTATCTTAATATATATATATATAGCTAAAATGACCTAAACTCTTTAAACTTTTTTGATTAAAAAAAAAAGATCAAATTCATTTGATTTCTAATCTTTTCATAAAGTTAAGATTTGTCTTAATATTTTTTTTTAGCTAAACTGGCCTAAACTCTTTAAATTTTTTTTAATAAAAAGAATCAAATTTTATCTTTTTAAAAAATTCAAAGACCTTTTAATAAAAGAAAAAAAAATTAAGAACTTCATAATTTTGTAAGGAGGTCATGGGATTTTTTTTTTTTTTTAAAGATAAAAAGGTTAGTTATTAAATTATCCAAAAAATAAATAAATAAAAAGGTTAGCAAATCGAAACGACCTATAAAAGAAGCCCACGTATACAAGGTACTGGGTGATACGTAAGGTCTCTTTGGCCAGCTCTAACGAGAGAGAGTTCGACTGCCTTCTGGAACATTCCTATCGTTGGAACAACACAGCCACCATCGGAGAAGGTACGACGGTGATACTCTCATTTTCCTTTCCGATCTCCAATTCTCTCTCTCTCTCTCTGTCTCTTCGTATCAGTCTCAGTAACACATCCAAGATGTTCTAACTCTCTCTCTCTCTTGGTGTTAAGGTTAGTAGTTGATTGAGAAAGAAAGAAATGTCGGGTTACGAGAACGTGGTCGGAGGGAGGCTGAAGCTGAAGGGCAAAGCCTTGGATGTCAAAGATGGAGGTATTAACAAGAATAACAAGAAGAAGAAGAAGAAGACGAAGAAAAATCAACCCAACATTAAGCTTTATAATTATGGCCATTTCTCTCATTCCACAGAAGCTGCCCTTTCCAAAGGTTTTTTTTATTTTTTATTTTTTATTTTTATTTTGTTGGTTCATTCTTTACCATTTACATCAGTGATGAGCTTTTGGACTCTTTTATCTTTAGGAAATCAGGTTTTTGTGTTCATCTTGAGTAAGCCAAATTGATATTGATTGCTTCTTCTTCTTCTTTTTTTTTTTTTTGGTATGCTTTCTATATATTGAATTGTGGAAAAATGGGATTTTTAAAGATTTTTTTATGATTGTCTTTAATTTTGTTAAATTAGTAAAATGATCGTCCTGAAAACGATTAAAAATGTTAATTAGTGGTTGATCATTAATTAGTTTATGATCTATATATCGACCATCGATCAATGATTTATCGATAAATCATTGATTAATTGCATCTAATTAATTAACTCATCAACCATTTTAATTGTGGCCGGTTATTTTTCTAAAAAGAAAAAAAAAACGTGCAATTTTTTTTTTAAGAAGTGTCTAAAAATTGTCATCTATTTAATGTCTCTTATATTCAAAACTGACAAACATGAAATAAATATGATAGTTTTAAGCAAAGTACTATCGATATTTTTCAGACGCTACCGTAGAATTCTCCTGTATATAATTAAGGCAAGTCGTTTTTATCTGGTGACATGGACTTGGTTCATCCACTTTTAATGTTGAGGAGGTTTTAAGCTCGAATCTTTACCCGCTCATTAAAAAATAATTTTCTTTTCTTTGTTGATGCATACATGCGTGTAGTTTTTGTTTTTGTTTTTTTTGTTTTTTTTTTTTTTTTGGTATGTAAAGTTTGAGTCCTGATTCAGTAAGTTTTCTTCAATTGATGAATGTGTTTTAAGTAATCAAAACATGATTTAAGAGGGTAGAAATCGTAGCTAATCGAGGTTTCTTCGTTTCGGAGGGCGTTAGATGGAGACA
>JAFMPE010115073.1:0-12005 GCA_024759925.1 Ficus religiosa | reverse complement strand
TTGGGTCTTTGTTTTTCATGTTTGACATGCAATGTGATTGGTTTGGGTGAAAAACAGGATCATGGTCTGCCTTGGGACTGTGTTGGGTTCACTTGACCCATGTTTTGTACTTAATTAAACCAGATTTGTGTTATGTGCTGCCCTACTCATTAATTTTGTGTCCATTTTTATTTTTCCATTTTTTGTCTATGGAATTCATAATTTAGGGGAATGTTTTCAAGTTTCGGTGTGTTTTTACAGGTTTACATCCCAGTTAACGTTCAACTTTCATCCCAAGTTGGCGATGATGTATACATCAAATTTACATAAGTTTGTATTATAGTCTGACTGGTGAATTAGTTACCTGATATATATTGTCAGTTACTGGTATATAAGCACATGTTCGTTGTTAAGGGGCTTAATTGTAGTTTATGCATGTCATAAACTTGTTTAACCCCGAACCTATGGTTTCTATGCCATGGTAGCCGTATATGTATCGGGTCATTAACATGCCTCAGATGAAATATGACAACCAATTTATACTGAGCCAACTCCTCTGCCTTTGCTTTTTGATTTTTTAAGTCTTTTTCAATGTTTTGGTTATCGATGTCTCAAGGATATGCCGTGAAAAGGATCGGGTGAGACGTACGTTTGGGATCCCGCGAAGGAGAAAAAATTCCTTGAAAAAATTGATGACTACCTGGCTAGCACTGGCGGTAAACAACCCACCGTTGCGGTATTTGATCTTTGGGCCGCCCAGTTTAATGCTGAGTATGGAGGAGTTTCTGCCCACGGAATGACATTATATCAAAAGAAGGATATGATGAAGAAAATTTATAGGGGCTGGAAGGCATTGCAATGTTGGACAGGCCTAGGTTACGATCCGTCAATGGATCGAGTCATATGCTCTGACGATGCGTGGCATAGCTTTATTCAAGTAATTGTGATGTCTAATATATGGCCCTACGTTTTTTTTTTTTTTTTTTGATGACGCGATGTTTAGAATTGTATGATGAAAAAATTTCATACTGCAGGTTTATAAGGAGTGCAACCATCTCCGCCACGAGGGCCTTCGCAACAAGGAGCTTTATTATAATGTTTTCGAGAAGAACCATGTTGCAGGTGCCTCGGGGTATAGGTCCGTAACGATGCCAGATGAAAGCGTACGTCGACCATGAAGCTTCAATGGATGCCTCAAGAAACGGGCCGGTTCTCGAAGAAGACCTAACGCCAACCACCGGTGCACGCCATTGGAACAACATAAGATCGGACGCCGATCCAGGTCCGTCACGGTCTAGGGGCAGTTCTGGTAAGAGGAAGCAAAGAGACGAAACGGATGAGATGACATTCATGGCAATGCAGGAAATTGTCAGCCATTTCCGTGGCCGATCGTAATCGGGCACAAGTAACGAACAATCAAGCCGCACGGATCACATGTTGATGTGTATGAATATTATGACAGCGATGGGTATTTCACCCTATCAGCGGACAATAATGTGGCATTACTTCGATTCTCATCCATGTCTCCAACCAACCTTCCACCAGCTGGCCGATGTCGATATGCGAGAAATTATTGCATCCGTTGTTAATTCGCAGCGACCCCTGGCCGATTGATTTTCTCTTTCAAACCAAATTTTATTTAGTTTAATTTTTAGGGATAGATTTGTGATTAATACTCTTATGGGATTGTTTTTATTTATTTACATCATGCATGTTTCTAAACTACGTCGAGCATGTTGGTTACAATATTTTATGTTTTTACATATCTTATTTTTTCAGTTACGTTAACCATGTTTTGTACCGGTATTGGGGAAATATTTAGTTAACGAGAACTTCGAAACGAATTGTCGATCGTAGTATGATGGTATTTAGTGACCAAACTTTTTTTTTCCCAAATTGGCTAACATTTATTTTATGCCAGGTAAACCACAAATTTTAGAGTATATATCAAACTTTTATCAAAATGAACAAGTGTAGTTCCGCATCCGACTAGGCAATGGTAGCTGTACTGCCAGTAGGCGTAACAGGCGAACAACTCCACAACCCGTGTATAATTCAAGACTAACTGGCAGCATGCGTGTGAAAGAGATATTAAATGGCCATGAAAAAATAATTCAAGGATTGATCAGTATGAAGTCAAAAACATTCAGATCACTCAGTACCCTATTAGGTAGTTGGGAATTATTGACGTCGATTTGTAACATGAATGTGAACGAGCAGTTGTTCATTTTTTTATCCATTTGTGAACAAGGCACTACCAATCAACACATTTCGTATTTGTTCCAGTATTCTAGAGAGACAACTTCACGTTGGCTCTTTAAAGTGTTGAAGGTTATTTGTGCGTTAAAGGACAAATTCATCAGACCACTCGATTACACATTGGTTCAACATTTAATTCAGGAGCATTCGGAAAAATATCCGCCATGGTTTGATGTACGTTATCGATGTAATCTAAGCACATTATCGTACGAAAGAGCTTTAATAAAAATCTCTTATTTTTAATGATGGTATGCATATTAAATAGTCTAATGTTTCATACAGGGTTGTATTGGCGCTATAGATGGCACACACGTCCCATGTGTCCCACGGCGTGAAAATGCTAACGCTTGGATTAATCGTAAAGGGTTTCACTCGCAGAATGTATTAGCGGCCTGTTCGTTTGACATGAAATTCACATATATGTTGGCCGGGTATGAGAGATCTTGTCATGATGTCAGAATGTTGGAAGAGACAATAGCATTTTATGATTTCCCAATACCTCCACCAGGTAAGCATAATTATCAAATTATAGCAGTATTTACATATAATAAATTAGTAAAAAAATATTGGACTTTTCATTCATACTGTGATGTTTATTTTGTAGGAAAATATTACCTAGCAGATTCGGATTACGTCAGTAAGGATTGTTTCCTGAGTCCATTTTGATGAGAGACGTATCATTTACTAGAATATCAAAGACGTCGTGCCGAGCTAGGTAACCGTAGGGAAGTTTTTAACTACACACATTTATCGTTGCAGAATTGTATTGAGCGAACATTTGGTGTCTAGAAGGCAAGATTTAAAATACTTAAAGGCATTAACAGCTATCCAATGGAGAAACAAGTAATGATCTCCGTGGCGTGTGAGGTTGTGCATAATTTCATAAGGATAGTGCAGGTTAGGGATCCCTTTCTTAAAGCGTATGCGGCAGATTGTGTGCCTGTAGGTGGAATTGTCGATGTTAAAGCGGGTTAAGTGTTTGACGACGGGATCGATGGTACTGGCCCCATTACAGGAATGCAGCAAAATAACGAGAGGAGGGGTGCAATGAATCAGATGAGAAATATGATGGCTGATGATATGTGGGAAAGATATCAATCATCTCCGTGGTATAAATCCACGTGAAAGCAAGCTCAGTTTTATCTAGTTGCACCAGATTAGGAATGTAATTATTAATTAGTTTTTATCAATTTTTACTTACCAACTATGTACTTTTTGTTGGTGTATTTTATGCCTATGTAAGAAATTTTATAAAAGCTTTTGATGGCCCAAGTTGATTGGTGTTATTAATTGAGCGTAATTTAATTCATCAGTTGTTTTCTTCGCTAAAACCTATAATAGAATGTTAAATAAAGAAAAAATTTGTTTAATTCAATTTTTTAACATCCAAACAGGGTCCTTGTTTTTTTTTTTTTTTTTAATTTTCAACTCAAACTTTTTTCCTAAACAATCAACTCAAGTTAAACTTTTTATCTCAAACTTTTTACCAAACATTCAACTTTTAAACTCAGCTTAACTTAACTTAAACTCAACTCAAAAATCTTAACTCAAACTCAAACACCAAACACCCCCAAAGTTTAACTCCAATTAAACGTATTTTTTCATCTCAATTTTTTTTTTTCCTAAAAAAGTTAATAAAATTTATAACTAATTTTTAAAAAGTCAATCAACTCAAACTTAAAAATTTCATCTCATCGCAAACTCAACTCAAACACCAAATGAATCAGTCATTAGAGGTGCGTTTTGTAGAAAAGCAAAAGTAAAATAAAAGAGAGGGGTGGAGAGATTATAAAAAGTAAAAATAACATTTAAGATAGATTATCAGAAGAGGGAAAAAAAAGAAAAAAGATGAAGTAGGGATTACAAAAATTTTGATTGGTAGGCTCCCTTTCCTTTAAAAAAATTTAAACGTAAAAGAAGAATTTGAAATAAAATAATAAAAACACTAACCCATAAAAATAAATGGTAAATAGTTATAATGGTCCCAAAATTTTTTTGAAGGTTCTGTTTGACACTTGGATTTATTAACTTTTTAAAAGAATGCAAATTTTTCTTTTTATTTTTTTTATTTTTCAACTAAATAACTAACAAGATTAGTTTTTAAACAAAATTACTACACTAACCTCAAAATAATTTTTAAACACTAAACTAATAATATTTCAGGAAAAAAAAAAAAAAAGGAAGAAGACTAAACTACTATGAATATCAGACAATCTAAGCAAATTGCAACCGGTGAATGAGGGTGAGGGAGAAAAAGAAAAAAAAGAAAAAAAAAAAAAAAAAAAAAAGAAAGCAGCAGTTAATATCATGGTTCAAGAAATCGTTTCTATAAATTTTCAATTGAATCTTGAAAAACCAATAAAAAAAAAATCAAAATAATATGAGCAACAAATTGCAACCCATATATTTGTGATAAATCACATGCCCCTCTGGGTTTGAAAGAATCGTCGAGGAAAAAAAAAAAAAAAAGCATTTATTGTAAAGGTTTGAAAGAATCATTTGAAAGAAGCATTATTGTAAAGGTTTAATTGCTCAGTTGATCCTTAAACTACTATGATTATGACATTTTCATCCACATCTTTTATTTATAGCTGAAATAGTCCTAAACTCTTTAAAAATGGTACAAAAAGGTCCCTTTTAACGGAATCTCAGTTAATGGATTGATTTATTTGCTTGAATGGTACTTAAAATATTATATTTGTAACATTTTGATTTTCATTAGTTGAAACCTCGACTTGTATTCGTTTTACTAACTGGCCTTAAGAAAATAAAAACAAAATAAAACAATCTTAAAAACAGAAAAAGAAATACAAAACCTTTCTCGCCTATGTTGAGGTCATGACCTGCCCAGACCTCAAACTCCTGTCCCGGTTGGTGATCCGATTAGGTCAAACCTATTCCGACTAGACTCTTGTTCGGGGTGGGTGACCCGATTACGATAGAACTATGAGACCATGTGCAACTATCCGAGCTAAGCACCCTCTACCCGTCTCGATCTGACCAGGGGGCCCAACTCATAAACTCGGCTACCCGACCACAATCGACCAGCTCTACTGACGACTTTCCATAGATCGAGCCAGCATGTGCTCGGAGAACAGTTGGCTGCCCCGTGCAGTCAACCTATAGATGCGCCGCCATACGCCACCTCACGTATGAGGTACGGCCCTCAATTCCAGGGTCAAATCCTCGTTCTCCTCCACCTGCTCCCATCATTCCCTTAACTTCTGCTGCCAGTCCCGGCTGGGGCCACACCTACCGCCGCCTATGGCAACCACCCTAGTGCCCCACAACATGGGGCTGAGGCCACGTGGCGCCACCTTATTGGCCAGTGGCCCTCATACGCCATACACCTACTCACCCAGTGGCAGCCATAGGGAACCGACCCGACCGGGTCACCCGAACACCCGAGCTTGCAGGAAGTGCCTATAAATAGAGGGTCATCCCTCCTTTGCAGGTATGAACATTTTTTCCTTGCCTAAACTCTGCATCTCCATCTGCTCATCAGCTCTCTCAGACTTAAGCATCGGAGCGCCCACGGCAAACTCCACACCAGTATCCCCATCACTTCGAGGTGATTTCCTTTTGCAGGAGATCGTACGTAAAGTATCCGGGCAAGCGTGGTCGGAACAGTCAACCATATCGGGTGTTGGTGCCGGAGACTTTTTGGCATCAACATTTTAGCGCTAGAATGAGGGCACTAAGCCTTTACAGCATCCGCAACATTTTCACACATTCACCCTAGGCACCCAACTGCAACGCTATTATGGAAAGACAAACTAGCCAGGACATCCAAGACATCGAGAACCTGGCTCAGACAGGGTCACCGAGCACCCGACAACCTCCACGCCGACGAAGCGCGTGAGTGCAGCGGAAACCGACGCAGACGGAGATCCTCGCCGAGAACATTAGGAACCTGACTGACATTGTTAGGGATCTAGTGGATGCTCACAGGGGGGTACACGACGTGCGGATTCCCTGAGCACAGCCAGAGGCTGTCGAATCAACGCCGACCAGACACCCTGGGTCAACAAGTCGGCCCTGCGACGTGTCACCCAAGTACGAACGGAGGAGTGGCCGGACCAACCGTGCTAGCCTAGGACAGCTGTTGCAAGAGGAGGAAGCTGAGTCAAGTAGGGAGCGCTCGAGGAGTCGCAATGCCACCCATTCGAGAATGACCGCACCTCAAATGACAGGACATAATCTGAGGGACACCATCAATGTACGCGGAAGCACAACCTCCATGTTTGACCGCCTAGGACATCCAGGCGCCAGCTGACGATGGGTACGGGACCATTCAATGGATAAACCGGTGAAGGAGGAGAAAGACAACCAGGACAGATTGGATCACATCCAAAGACAACTGGACCAGCTCGTAGGCCAACAGTACGGGCTAGAGTAGGTCGGAGCAATTGATCCCCCCTTTACCCCGGCTATCATGGCCTCGCCGTATCCGTCCAGGTTTAAGATGCCCTCTCGAGCATCCTATAATGGCTCCACGGATGCGGATGAGCATCTCAAAAATTACCAAGCGCACATGCTTATTCAGAACGCTAACAAGGCTGCTCTCTGCAAAGCCTTCTACTGGCTCATTCAAACAACTGGCAGACGTATTCGCAGCTGCATTCCTCAACTCGAAGACCTGGAAACTAGAGGCGTCGCACTTGTTTGGAATAAAACAAGGCGACAATGAGCCCCTCAAGGAGTACCTCGAACGTTTTGACAAGGCTGTCGTACAGATCAAAGGTTGCTCTGATGACACTCTGATCCAGGCATGTCGAGAAGGAGTCAAGGACCGACGGTTTGTCTGGACACTCGCTTACAATGTGCCTCCAACCTTCGTGCATCTTAGAGGGATTGCTTGGAAGCATGCCGAAGCAAACGAGTACATCAGAAGGCGGAATCTAGCAGCCTGAGAACAATCATGACTTCCCGGAAAGAAGTCAGACAAGAACGTAGCCGGACCAAGCCGAGTCGAGAAGAGAAAAGCCCCAAGCTTAGAAAGGAAGACAGAAGCCCCATCTACCCCGAGAACTCTGGCCGAAAGATTCTACCAGTACACACCCCTCGTGGCTACCGTTGAGCACATACTGAACCAGGTTTCCGGTTGCGTATTGCTTTGAGACTCACCACCACTCCGATCAGATTGCGCCCAGAGAAACTAGAATAAGTACTACAATTTTCATAAGGATGTTGGCCATGACACGAAGGATTGCATACAACTTCGGGATCAAATTGAGATGCTGATCCGAGACGGTCACCTGCGAGAATTTATGGAAAGAGTAATTAACCCTGCAGGAGCATCGAGCAGCGCTGGGCTGACCACACAAACCAACCCAGGACCAAGTACTCGGCCCAATGACCAGGACTCGGAGCATATTGTCCACACAATCTTCTGTGGAAAGGCAACCGGCGACACCGCTAGTAGCCATAGAAGTTATGCCCGTGAGGCTAAGCGGTTCACCCATAGAGAGTACATCAACACAACGGAGCACGTCGCCAAAATCTGCCGACAGGAGAATACTCAGATAACTTTCACTGACAAAGAAGCTGATAGGCTGCTGCATCCCCATGACGACGCGCTGGTCGGAGAAATCCGAGTAGCTGACAATGTCATCCGTTGAGTTTTCATCGACAATGGCAGCTCTACCGGTATCTTGTTCATGGATGCGTTCACCAGGATGAAGATTGAGGGAGCCGTGTTGACACCATCTTGAACCCCCCTTTACGGGTTCATAGGGGAGTGCGTCCATGCAGCAGGCACCATCCAACTCCCCTTAACGGTCGGAGACGGTCCGGAAAGGGTAACCCGGATGGTCAAGTTCATTGTTATGGACTGACCATCCGTCTACAACGTAATCCTGGGGAGGCCAACCCTTAACGCGCTGATAGTAGTGGTTTCCACATACCACCTGGCCATGAAATTCCCCACCCCGAGTGGCATTGGAGTCTTCCAAGGAAACCAGGAATGGGCTAGGAAGTGTTAGCTAGAAGCAGTCAACAAGGTCAGTCGTCAAGCCTCTGCTCCAGCCGTTGTGATGACCATCTTTAAAGTGGATGAGATCGATACCCCGAGCGCAGAGATCAGGCAACTAAGCGACCTAGATCCCCGGATACCTGAGGAAGAAATCCAGGTAGACCCGGTCGAGGATCTAGTACCGAACCAACTGGACCACGAGCACCTGGAGAGATCGGTCATGCTCGGATCAGCTCTTAACCCAATTATTAGAGGGGAGCTGGAGCACTTCCTCTACGATTACAAGGACGTCTTCGCCTGGTCATATGAGGACATGCCCGGAATTGACCCGGTAGTGATGTGCCATTGATTGTGCGAGATATGAGGCTATCAACGTGAAAGTAAACTGGAGGCTATCAATACGGAAGTAAACAGCTCTTAAACCCAAAGTATAAGCCGGTAATCCAAACGTAGAGAGCCTTCAACCCAGAGAGATATGAGGCTATCAACGCGAAAGTAAAGAAGTTGCTCGCAGCCGGATTTATTCAGGAAGTAGCCTACCCGGAGTAGCTCGCCAACGTGGTTTTGGTTAAGAAATCTAATAGGAAATGGCGGGTCTGCATCGATTACACAAACCTTAACAAGGCCTGTCCTAAGGATTGCTTCCCCCTTCCCCGAATAGATCAGCTAGTAGACGCGACTGCAGGACACGAGCTGCTCAGCTTCATGGACGCCTATTCGAGGTACAACCAAATCCCGCTGAGAAAATCTGACCAGGCCAAGACCGCATTTACTGCAGACCAGGGTCTTTATTGCGACCAAGTCATGCCATTCGGCCTCACGAACGTCAGAGCAACTTACTAACGACATATGAACAAGATGTCTGCCCTACTCATAGGGAGATCCATAGAAGTGTACGTAGATGACATGCTGGTCAAGAGTAGATGCGTGAGTGACCACATCAAGGACCTACGGGACTGCTTTGACACCTTGCGCCAATACAGAATGAAATTGAACGCAGCCAAGTGCGTATTCAGTGTAGAATCCAAGAAGTTCCTCGGGTTCATGGTAAACCACCGAGGTATTGAGGTTAACCCGGTCAAGTCACAAGCAGTTATGGACTTACAGCCTCCACGGACAGCAAAAGAGATCCAAAAGCTAGCCGGGATGGTGGCTGCCCTATGCCGATTTATTTCCAAGTCCACCGACAAATGTCTCCCATTTTTCCAATCCCTCAAGGGCAAGGGGAAGATTAATTGGGATGACAAATGTGAGGAGGCCTTCAAAGGCATGAAAGCTTACTTAGCAAATCCACCGCTATTGTCAAAGCCTTTTTCCCGGGGAAGTACTGTACGTGTACTTGGCGGTCTCCGAAAAGGCGGTCAGTTCCATGCTGATCCGAGAAAAAGACAAGGTGTAAGCTCCCGTCTAATATAGCAACAACGCGTTCCAAGGAGCGGAGGGGAGGTATGCTCCCCGGAAAAGCTAGCCCTGGCACTAGTCTCATCGGCTCGTAAGCTGAGGCCCTACTTCCAAGGTTATCCTATTCGTGTCCCCACTAGCTATCCACTGCGCCAAGTCCTACAGAATCCGAAGTTGTCTAGACACATCGCGAAATAGGCGATAGAGCTTGGGGAGTTCGATATTGAATATATTCCCCGGACGACGGTCAAAGCACAAGCTTTGGCTGACTTTGTGGCCGAATTCACAGAGACCCCGAGACCGGGCTCTCAGAGACTCGGGAAGACGTCAGTATCGGGAGAAGCCGACCAAGGGAGTGATACATCTATGTGCGGGGATGCTGGCAGGTGGAAGTTGTTTGTAGATGGATCGTCCAACTCAGGGCCGGGCTCGTCCTCATCAACCCGGACCAGTATAAGACGAGTCAAGCGTTCCGTTTCGACTTCAAGGCTTCCAACAACGAAGCGAAGTACAAAGCAATGATAGTTGGCCTAGGACTTGCCCGAGAACTTAGTGTGCAAGACATCGAAATTTTCAGTGATTCGATGCTCAACACCAACCAAGTGACCGGAGAATTCCAAGCCCTGGAAGATCGGATGGCCAAGTATCTTGGGAAAGTGAAAGCTTTGATCAATCAATTCCAAAGTTACCAGGTAACTTGGATACCAAGGTCTGAAAACGGTGAAGCTGATGCCCTCACATGACTAGCCTCGGGGAACAACGTGGATGGTCTCGTTTCATTCCCTATTGAGAAGCTTAGCCTGTCAAGTATAGAGCAGCAAGAGCAAGTCCTCTGCTCCGAGAACACCTGAACTTGGATGGACCCTATCATAGAATACCTCAACTCTGCCCGGCTACCTAAGGACCAAGAGGAGGCTCGCCGAATCAAGAACGCCTTGGCCAGGTATACAATCATCGATGGAAAATTGTACAGGCGTGGATACTTTGCCCCATACCAACGATATGTTGGGTCAGCCGAGGCCAATTACCTAATAAAGGAGATCCACAGCAGGGTGTGCGGGAACCATTCTGGGGGAAAAGCCCTGTCCTTTAAATGCCTTCGCCAAGGATATTACTGGCTTACAATGGACAAGGACACGATGGAGTTCACCCGAAGGTGCCTTAAGTGTCAGCAATTCGTCAAAAAAATCAAGTCCCATCCCAAGACGCTCACCTTGGTAGTATGCGCTTGGCCACTCTCCAAATGGGCCCTTGACCTCATCAGACTGCTGCCAATGGCTAGGGCACAATTACGCTTTTGCCTAATTGCGATAGACTACCTCACTAAGTGGGTTGAAGTGGTGTCACTAGCCCAGCAGACTGAGGCAAAGTGCACGAACTTTTTGTGGAAGAACATTATATGCACAGATAATGGAAAACATCGCTCTATGTGAGCAATTCGGGATAAAGAAAGTTTTCTTCTCTCCCGGGCACCCCTAGAGCAATAGCCAAGTCGAAGCTGCTAATAAGACCATCAAAGAGAACTTGAAGAAAAACGTTGAAAAGCACAAGGGCATTCGGATCGATGAACTTCCCCGAGTACTCTGGGAATACCGGACAACCAAGTGAACCGCGACCAGAGAAACCCCTTTCGCAATGGCGTTCGGAGTCGAAGCAATGATCCCGGCTGAGGTACGCCTCCCAAGCCTCCGGGTCAAAGGCTACGATGAAGAAGATAACGCCGAACAACTTTTGGCCATCCAAGATTTGGTTGAGGAGAAAAGAGAACGGGTACTTGTCCGAACAGCTACATGAAACCAAGTCGCCGCCAAATACTATGACAAGAAATTCCGACAGCGTGTCTTTTGGGTAGGCGACTTCGTACTCAACAAGGTTTTGGTTCAAGAGCCCAGATTAGGCTCGTTTGGTCCTAAATGGGACGGGCCATACACTGTTGTTGAAGTCGTTCGACTAGGTACATATTGATTGGCTGATCAGGATGAGAACTGTCTCGGCCACGTCTGGAATGCCGACCACAAAACTAGGTCCTTAGACCGAGCACCAATTAGAATTGGTGCCCGAATAGGACCCATTATCTGCCTTAGCAGACAATCTCTCGTGATTCTCAGATCACAAAACTAGGTCCCTAGACCGAGCACCAATCAGAATTGGTGCCCGAGCAGGACCCATCATTTGCCTTAGCAGACAAACTCCCATGGTTCTTTGACCCTGAAACTAGGTCTGTAGATCGAGCACCAATCAAAATTGGTACCCGAACACGATGTAATACCTAGATTTTTCTAGATTTCTATTCCTTTCAAAAAGGGAATAAATACATGCCGATAAGGTATTTATGCAAAAGTTCGATTTAGAACTTTATTACGTGTTGAGAGTTCTTATAGCTATATAAGAC
>JAFMPE010115056.1:3378-15384 GCA_024759925.1 Ficus religiosa | reverse complement strand
CACATAACAGAGGCAGACATTGGGTTTTGGGAGTCATTGACCCATGGGAGGACCTCGTCCTTTATTTTGATCCTCTTTGAGAGAAGAAATGAAACCATTTTACTGAACTCATAAACATGTAAGTCAATTTTAGTATGTTAAATTTTTTGTTAATCTTAATTATTTGCATCTTAATTAGTTTGAACTTTACCAATTTGCAAGGGCCCTAATGGATTGGAAGATTATGGTCGGCAAAGGAATTAGAAGGAGACGAGATGGTAAAACGAAAATCTCGAACCGACCTTGTCCTCTCCAAGAGGGAAGTTTTGAATGTGGTTATTTCATTTTAGGTTTTATGAGGGAAATAGTGTTGAATGGAATTGATGTACTTGAAAGTAAGGAATTTTTCACTTCTGAGGATTTGGATTTGATTAGGAGTGAATGGTGTGGTCATGTAATGCAATTCGTTAATTGTGACATTTAATCTTGTAATATATAATAATTGGTATGTATTTTTAATTTGATAAATGTCGTTAATTAATATCTTGGATCGTGTATTGGATTACATACAGGTTAGGCCACCCATCGGAAATCAGCAAAAAACACTTTTTTTTTTGTTTTTTTAAAAAAATTTACACGGCAGTTCTTGGGTCAACCGTCGTGTAATGAGAGGGCATTACACGACGGCTCTAGGCGAGAACCGTCATGTAATGGCAACGATTACACGACGGTTCCTCGAGGAACCGTCGTGTAATGTGACAATTACATGACTGTTCAGGCATAACCGTCGTGTAATGTCAGGCATTACACGACGGTTTGACTTAGAACCGTCGTGTAATATGGCCAGTTTGTCGCCCCCAACGACGGTTTTTCTTGTTTCGACAACGGTTTGGACGTCGTGTAACATTAAGATAAAACAACGGTTCTAGAAACCGTTGTCGTATCTTCCACGACGTTGGATTACACGACGGTTACGCAACTGTCAAGTAAACTTTACACGACGGTAAATAACCGTCGTGTAATCACTAATTTTTACTAGTGTACTAAGCAATTGATACTCGAAAGAAAATCAAAACTAGGATTTGAAAAAATGAAGAGAAAAGCAATATCAAACTAGTGTTACCTGGAGAAGCATAGCCAATAGACCCCTTTAAGCCAATTGTGCTACTTTGATTTTGAGAAATACCACTAGTGATTGAGAGGATCCTCGCTAAACCAAAGTCGCCAACATGAGCGACCATGTCACTGTCAAGAAGAACATTGCTTGGCTTTAAGTCACAATGGATGATCGGTGGCTCACATTCAGAGTGAAGATAATGTAGCGCAGAAGCAACATCAACGGCAATATTTAGTCTTTGTAGGAAGTTTAAGTTTCTTGATCGATCTTCCCTGTCTATCTGTGGATGAAGCCGCTCCTCTAAGCTCGAATTTTACATAAACTCAAAAACGAGAGCGTTGAAATCATTACCATGGTAATCGATGATGGAGCATGCCGTTATGATCTTCACCACGTTTTGGTGCCTCATGTTTCTTAATGCAGGCACTCAGACTAGAAGCTCTTTGAAGAACCACTTTGGTGAAGGTTTAACACCTTTACCGCAACCACCTGCTCATCCTGACTGAGAACTTCTCTATACACAAAGCCGAAACTGCCAGAGCCAATAAAGTTGCTAGGAGAGAATCCCCTAGTTCCCTGAAAGAGCATTCTATATGAGACTTTGGAAAGGCGATGAGGGTCCAAGTTCTCTATTGACGGCCTCTCGGATTTTCTTTTGCAACGTATTGCCAGAAACAATACCACCAGGACTAGGCATAGTACAACGGACATGATGATGAGTGTTAGTTTTACCGGACGAGAAATTCCTTCTTGGATTTTATGTCGGGGCATTCTGATAGCTTCAGATCTAGGATACCTCCACATAGCATCTTGTTTCAAACGACTGATACGGCACTTGCATTTTGAAATACTCTTTTGGTAGGCAATTCACCCTCCAAATATTATTGAATGAAGCATTGAAGTACAACAGGAAATGAAGATTTTCCAGGTCTTGTGGAATTTTTCCTGACAAGTTCTTGTGAGAAAGATCTAAATGGGTAAGACCTTTCAAAGAAGCCAAAGATGAAGGCATGACTCCTTGAAAGCTGTTACCTTGAAGGTTAAGGTACTCGAGGCTTTGGCAATCTCCGATTGTGGTAGGAACTTCTCTGGACAAATTGTTTTCGGAGACATCTATTGCATTAATGTTCTTCAGATTACCCACTTCTACCGGTAGGCTATTCCCGTTAATGAATTTTTTGAGAGATTCAACAACAATGACAAAGATGAAAGATCAAAAACCTCCTTTCGTATGGCTCTGGTGAGGCTATTTTTGGAAATATCCAAGTATTGCAAATAGCGACAATTTCCAATACTTGGTGGAATACTTCCATTTAGTTTGTTTCGTGACAGAAACAATTTAGTCAACTGAGTAAGGTTACGAAAGGACGACGGAATTTGTCCAGATGATCTGTTTCTGCTAAGAGCCATCCCTTGCATGTTTTTTAAGTTACCGAAGTACGAGTGAATGACTCCGGTAAAGAGGTTACACCCCATTTCTAATGCGATTAGCTTGGTGGACTTTTCTAACACTTCTGGGATGATTCCATATATTTGATTGTAGCCAAGATATAGCTTCGGGAGCTGGCTCGACAAGTTGGCCATGGACTTTGGCAGAAGGCCTTCAAATTGGTTTTCACCGAAATCTAAAATTTGCAATTGGCTGAAATTTTTCAAGGATTGTGTAAAGTCCAAATCACCAGACGAGTTACTCCCCAGGTTATATTGTTACCCAAACCAAGCCACCAAAGATCTACAAGTTTTCCTAGATCTCTTGGAACTACCCCGAAAACGTTGTTGCTAGCTAGAACAAGTGCTTGACGTTTGGATGCATTGGATAGTGAAAGTGGGATTGGACCAGAGATTTCATTACTAGAAATGGCCAACCGTTTGAGTTTAGGAAGTGTGAGACCAATATTGGCTGGAAGAGTGCCATTTGGTTTGTTGCTTGCAGTAGAGATTATAGATATAGACGAGATATTGTACAACGAGGTAGGTAACTCACCATATAATTTGTTACCTCCAACAGCGAGAATCGAGAAGTTTTTCAAATGACTAGTAGTCTCCGGAATAATTCCCACCAAATTATTGTATGCAATTCCCTTTAAGCCAATTATTGATTAGCTTGGAACAAGATAGAGATACCGCAGCCTGAGCACCAAAATCTGTTGGAATCTTTCCATAAAAAGTTATTGTTGCTGAGCTCAGTGAGCCTAAGAAAGGCGAGATTGGCAACGTGAGGTGAGATTTCTCCGCGCAAGTCAAGAGCCAAAAGACTCAAACCGGTGACTCTTTTGTGGCGGCGGCTGCAGGCAACTCCACGCCAATTGCAAAAGTGGGTAGAATGATTCCATGAGCTTAGGACACCAAGCGGGTCGCTGGATATCCCTTTTTTAAACTCGTGCAAGGCCAAACGATCACTTTCACTTCCTTAAGGCATTAACAATAGTCATTGGAAGCTGCAAAAACAGAAATAGAGGCAGAAGGAGTTGATACAGCTTCATTTTCTTTGGAAAAGAAAGAAGGGAGTTGAATTGAGAAATATAACAATAAGCAAGTATGCTACGGGAATAGGGTTGCATTTGGCTTGTGTAAAATTATGCATATATACTTGTATACATTTCAAGGCTCATTTTATAACATGTATACATTTTCTCGATGTATAATGAAAAACACATTTCTTGATTACATTTTCCAAATAAATAGAATAAAATAATTTTCCCTATTTCCTTAGCAGTCAATCGACGGTTTTAGATATACACCTCTTGAAGGATTTAAAGACCGTTCTACTAATTTTATAAAATAATGCATCAGAGAGAGTAGGTTCTTTCCATACAGCATGACCAGGCTTTTATAGTTTAAGACTTTATTCATCTGAAACGAAAGGTAGAGTAAACTATACATCTCACGTATAAACTTGATAAATCCTGAACCTTCCGCCGAATGAAAAGATGGGTTGCGAAATTCACGAGTCAATCCCCCCAACATATATTAAAGAAAATCAATGATAAATTGACTTGAGAACATCATGAGAACTTATTAGGTATTTTAATACTTTGTTACAATATAATCAAGATTAACTTTGTTTCACATGTCCATTTTTGGAATGTGAGAGGGAAAAAAAAAAAAAAAAGTAAAATAGTGTTTTCCTAACTTTTTTCATCATAACTCTCATTTTAAAAAATAAAAGTTATATTATTTTCAAATTAACTTTATACATAACCCTTTTGGAATCATTTTAGAATCTTTTAGAATCTTTTTAAAATCTTCACAAAATGTATTATTCCTAATATCATTTCATCTCATCCCAAACAACCTTTTGTTTTCAAGAAAGAAAATATTTTTACACATCCCAATACCATCTTATTCTCAAAATAAAATTCTTATTTCAAACGAAAAAATTTTGCTTTCCGAAAATGGATATACATTCCAAACAGAGCCTAATAGTATTGTAAATTGAATGAAAATATATTTTCCTTTTATTATTATATTTCTAAAATATTTTAGTTTCTGTTTTTTCAGTATTTCCAAATTAAGTTATTATTTCAGATTAACGTAGCTATTATTACTATGGGTATATCAAATAATAATAGTAGTAAAAGAGTTTCAAAAATATTTTATTACAAAGGCTCCGTTTGGTAAAACAGTTTAAGTTGAAATTTTTAAATTTGAATTAGTTGACTTTTTAAAAACTACCGTTTGGTGGAGTAGTTTGAGTTGAGATTTTTAAGTTTCAATAGTAAATTTTTTTGAATTTTCAGAAAAGACAAAAAACTTTTTGGGAAAAAGACAAAAACTTTTTGAAAAAAAGATAAAAAAAAAGTTTGAGTTGAATGGGTTGAGTGGTGATGTCAAACTCTCCCTAATTATAATTTTTGTTGACTTTTCAAAAAAATATAAAAGCTAAGATAAAAAAAAATACAATTTAATTTGAGTTAAACTAACTCACCAAACAAGCCTCAAGTTTTTTTTTTTTTAATTACAGTTTCAAAAGTATTTTATTAGGGGGTGTTTAGTGAATGAGTTTAGTTTAAGATTTTTAAATTTCAATAGTAATTTTTCAGAAAAGATAAAAAAAATTTTCAAAAAAAGATAAAAATTATGATAAAAAAAGTACAATTTAGTTTAAAATGAACTTGAAAACAAATACCCTTTAGAAGGCTCTTTGTACGAGGTTTCAACAGTAACTATCATTAGTCTATCCTGTGAGAGTTTTAAAAATAATTTATTTTCGTCAAAAGAACAATTGATTGGATGTGTGAAAAGATGAGCACTCGACCCTTCTGTTTCACTCTTTCTCCGATTATCTCACTACTTCAAGCATGTATAAACTTGAACTTACTTTTCCTAACTAGTATTTTTATGTGCTTAAACTTATCAGTTTTTATCTCCAAATATTAAGGTGGCTGCAGCTATATATATATATATATATATTTAATGATATATAAGGATAATAATATTGTCTTAGCCATGCATTTAGTTAAGTCTATTGGTTCATGGTTTATGGTTTAGCTTAATTTACTTTTTGAATAGAAATAGACATCAAGTTATTGGAATTGTACTCTGCCATTAATTGTATTGTTCAAATTCATTCATATCTCTCAAAAAGGAAAATAAAAATAAAAAAAGAACATCATGAGAATCATAAGACGCTTAAATATATGATACTCTCAGTTGCCTTCCTTTTATCTTATACTTTTTTTTTTTCAAAGAAAAGAAAAGTATATTTATCGTTTCGCCTCCAATCCTCTAAACTCTTTAAATCGGTGTAAAATGGTCTTTCTTGCTAACAGACGTTAATAATTTAATAAAAAATATCTCCTTAATCACATATGATTTACAATTTAAGAATAATTAGCGTGCAATTAGTAAAACAGTTTGAGTTGAAATTTTTAAATTTGAGTTGGTTGACTTTTTAAAAATTAGTTATATATTTTATTGACTTTTCAAAAAAAGATAAAAATTAATATGAAAAAGTACAGTTTAGTTGGAGTGAAACTTGTGAGCCAAATATGAGCTAAGAAAAATATTGTATGTGTCATATATGTGATCTATATATTTTCATCTAAAATTTGACATTTTTTAGTGAAAGGGGATCAAACTGCACCATTTTTAAGAGAGGTTAGAGATCTTTCAGCTAGCTATTGCTAGGTGCGGAGGGACGCGTGGAAGGTTTGCTGAATTTAAAAGTTTGAATAGTATTCTTTAGCCAAAAAAAAAAGTTTCAATAGTATTACATGTATATATTTTTAATTGAAACAATAGCAGCTGACTGTATATGGTAAAGGGTTGCTATATTTTCAAGAAGGTTAACTAAGATCTTCTTAAATAATAATAATAATAATAATAATAATAATAATCTTTTCTGCCATTTTTTTTCAAAATTCAGCATCAATAACAAAATTAAAATCAATGCCGGCTGAAGGTTTAGGCAGTTTTTTTTGGTAAATGAAGGTTTAGGCAGTTTGCAGCTTATATGCTGCCGCTTAGTCCTTTATTCTTTCTTTGAATTTACTGTGAGATTGCAACTTTGTACCTTTTGGTCCTTTATTCTTTTCAATCAACGTCAGCATTAAAACTGGATTAGATTATTTGACTCCATTATGTCTCAAGTACTTTTCTCAGGTAGCAAAAATAACTTAAAAAAAGGTAAAATGACTATCATGATTCCTGAATTTTTTTTTTAAATAAATATGCCATTTGATCTCCAATTTTTTTTTTTTAATCGGTCGGTCCCTAAACTTCTATAAAAGGTATAACTTATCCTTTTTTGCTAACAGCCATGCATTTAAAGTTAACAACTTTGAATTATCATTTAATTGTTTTTTAATGTTCTTCATGTGTTACTACCCTTAAAAGTGTCTCCATATGAGTCTCACCTTATATAACGCCGCCAGTTTCCAAACGGCTGTAATTAGAAAAAAGGATCAAGTTAATTATATCTTTTTTAGGAGTTTAAGCATCAACTAATTTAAAAAGAAAAAGAAAATTACACTTAAACGGAACCTTTATATGG
Organism: Ficus religiosa; assembly: GCA_024759925.1. Lineage (NCBI taxonomy): Eukaryota > Viridiplantae > Streptophyta > Magnoliopsida > Rosales > Moraceae > Ficus > Ficus religiosa. The sequence continues at coordinate 8,293 of JAFMPE010115056.1, read as the reverse complement.
AGTTAAGGGACTATCGTAGTAATTTATCTAAATAAAAAAGTCAACTTCTCTTAGCTACTAAAGAAGCGCTCCATATGGCAGTTGCAAATGGAGTTGCAATTTCTTTTGTTTTCTCTCATGCTTTAAACGTTGCCAAAGTAATGACTAAAGAGTTCAAATCTATTATCGCATTTTTATGTCCTTGTTTTGGTAACTTATCAATTTATTAAAGTATTGTTTGTATTAACAATTTTTAATGTGATTAAATTCTTAAATTCAGATAATACAACATTCCATTAATAGAGAGATAGTCAATGAGAAATAAATTTGAGACAGCAGATCAGGGATTTTTGTTTTGCTGGTTCAGTGTTTGCTGATTATCGTGTCATAACTTTCTGATCTGTCTGGTTGTAGTATGCCCTATATTCCTAGAAATGGGAAGTCTTCTGCTCGTTATTTAGCCAGGGTTTTATCCAAAGATGTGATTTTTCTTTGATGGACTCCATTCCCATTTGGCTATCAGGTTGTATTGCCTCTCCATCAGGATACATATAAAGTTATATAATATTTTAAATAATCAACTATTAGTTACATGAATTAAAAAAAAAAAAAAAAGAATTACTTTTGTCAGACTTGTACAATGACCGGACTTAAGACCAATATTATGTCTATACATATGAATTTAAAAAATTTTCCGTCTTTTCAGGTGTGTTGACTAATAAAAAGAGTTTTAACAACAAGCGAGAAAAAAGTATTTTGCTCAATATATTTTATCTTCTTAATAATTGGATTTTTTTTTTTTTTTGTGAATAAAAAAAAAAGGGGATCAATGGTCTTTACATGTAATTGATTTAGTGCGTAAAGAGTAAATAAGTAAATAGCAGTTAGGATCATTAATAGAATGATAAAGGATTCTATCCGAGGACCTTCAATAGCTATCAGGTTAAGAGCTCATAGAGTCTAAGGGCCTTAATAATTGGATTTTATGAAGGGAGTTTTGGAGGAATGCTCAAAAAAGAGCACATGTTTGAAATATTACTCCATCAATAATAGTTTAAGAATTGTTGTTTTCTTACAATGTCAAACAAAAAGTGATCACTGTGATAAAAATCTGAACCAATAATTAAGTGAGGTAAAAATCTTAAAATATATATATTAAAATGGTTATTCCCATAATTTCCTCTTTTCCATACACACACACACACAAAAGTTGGACAAGATCATGATTGAGTGTATTTTTCATACATCGATAAAGTTTCTCCCTGTACTAATAGAAAAACAAAGAAAAAAATTCAAATGGTTTCAATTCTACCCTTTTCCCAGTGCTTTTTTTTTTTAAATGGGATTATTAAATTACATTTCCATCCCTAGAGTTTGCAACTTTTCATAAATAGCACTTCATTTTAATTCTATTATCTTATATCCACTCTTTGAATTTTAGCCTTGGTTTAGTATCATGGTTGAGAATCTTTTTGGAATGATATTTAGAAGGAAAAGTAAAGAAAAACTAGTATTATGGAGATTTCAAAAAAAAAAAATGAAAATCTTAATTTGGACTTGGAATATTTTGAAAATATCCGTTTAAAATGATGATGCCAAATATAACATTTGTGTTTAATAAAAAAATTATCCCATTCCTCGGCCTTGGTATAATATTTTATTTTAAGTGGCTGTGTTACATCCAAATTATCCGTCAATATCTCCTCCAAATTATACACCCGTATTACAATTTCTACCTACAATAAAATTACAGTAAAACTGATTAAAAATCCATCGTCATATACACTAATTAGCCATTAAATTAATAAATACCACACCTAATAAATGTTTTTTGATATAAACATAGTAAATCTATCATTTTATAGATATTTTTTGTACAATACCATATTTAACCTTCCCATATACCTGTTTCCACAATGAAAAAAAAAAAAAAAGACATAATACTAATGAATCAAACAAAAATTAAAATACATACTTCAATAGTTATTTACTCTTCAAAAGACATGCTTTTTATATTTTCGTTTTACTCAGATCCTCCATTGAAAATTTTCATGTAGTTATAAAGATTTCTTAAGAAAGAAAAAAAAATACGATAAAGAACAATTTAGGGTTTATAAAATGAAATTAACATTAATTAAATTTGTAGGGAGTTTTTTTTTTTTTTTGTTTCTTAAAAAAATTATTTCCATTATAATTAATGTAGTGTATGTTTTTCAGTTATTTTATAAAAAAAATATCTCTATTTATAGGTATGTGGGGATATGATATTCTTAATGGTTTTTAAGATAAATTTATTATAAGGTAAAAGTATAATAAAATCTTTAATGATTTTGTGAGGGTATTTATCAATATTGAGAATGTAAATAAAATCTCCCCAAATTATTATCAAACGGCTTTAAATTACTGTACTTTTTTTTTTTTTTTAATGGGAAAGCACAGAAAATTATCGTGCTTATCCAGAGGTAAAAAATACAATACCGATTGGAGGATCCTTAAGTATGGATGATTCTACATAGGTACTTTTATTTTTACCTTTTGATAGATATTAGTTTATAAGCACGTGGTTTTTGTTAAGAAACAAACTAAATTTTTGAGTACATTGTTTTATATATATATATATATATATATATATATTTCATGGCTTTTTTGTATTAGTACACCCTAAATTTATTATAAAGTTATAATTTACACCTTGAATTTTAAATTTTGACAATTTATATCTTGAACTTATAAATTTATAGCAATTTGCACCCCACTGATGAACAATGTTGATCTTTTAATGAAAATTGATACTTAACTTGCACATAGATTATCAATTAACAATGATAAAAATAATTATTTATGTCATGAATTAACAACCCGTGTACAAATCACATATCAATTTCCTTCAAAAGATTAATAATATTGTCAATTGGATGCAATTTGCTACATATTTATAAGTTCAGGGTGTAAATTATCAAAATTAAAAATTCTGGGTATAAATTCTAACTTTACGATAATTTTAGGGTGTACCAATGTAAAAAAGCTATATTTCATATATGCTTCCTCATTAGTAAATTTTAGAAATAATTCTACATTAAATTTAACTTTTTTTTTTTCTTTCTTTTTGTTTAAATATTATCGTATAATTTTAAATGGGCCAAATTGAAATATTTTGACTCTAATTTAAATAAAAAAAAAATCTCAAATGTATCCCTGCTTACTTTGTTTTTTTTTTTTTTTTTTTGGATAATGTATCCATTTAGTCACTCAACTATGAGTATTTGATCATTTTGGTTCCTGAATTTTTTATTTTGATCAATTTAATTATGAATCTTTAATTTTTGGCAGTTTTGGTTACTCACATTATGATTGATCAAATATTTTTTTAATTAATTTTATATAATCATGTTCCAACTCCACTTTAACATGAAATTTTACAAAAATAATTCCACTAAGTGAAAAAATTTCCTCCTAATTCTTACCCTTAAAACTAAAATCTTCCGAGTTTGATGTAATGATTTCTTCAAAATTTTTAGTTATTATGCAATAGGGATACTTTATCTATGTTAAATTTTAGAAATCATTCATCAATCTTAATGTGAGGGACAAAAACAGTGAAAAATTAAACGTTTATGGACTAAATTGATCAAAATCAAAAATTCAGGTACCAATGCGACAGAATACTCATAGTCCAAGGACTAAACAAACAAATTACCATATATATATATATATATATATATATATATTTTCATATTTTCCCCTCAACTACCTTTTTCTCTATTTCGTCCCTATTGAAGTCATTTACTACCTTTTTCTCTATTTCGTCCCTATTGAAGTCATTTTTTTCAAACTTGTCTCTATTAAAATATATATTTTCCCAACCTTTTCAACAATTATTTTCTCGTATACACCTTTAGTCTAATTTGACCCATTAAAAATATTTTTTAAGACTTTACTTAATTTTTGTTTCCCTAAACTACATTCTTAAAGATCAAGAAAGAAATTAAACTTTAAAAAAAAAAAGTTTGCTCTCATGTATAAAAAAGAATTCAACAACTTCTAATTAATAGTAATAACGTTTGATATTTTGACGGTTTTATACATTTTCCATATTCTTAGCTTACGTCCCCTCAAATAAAATTATCACACCGTCATTGAAGGTGTGATATTCACGCACATTTCACAATGCTTTTTCTTTACCTTAGATTTTTTTGGTGGTTTTTGAATGGTCATGACCACTGTTAAATCCCTATTTTACTAGTGTATGTCACATAAATACTTAAAAAATAAAAATAAAAATAGAAATAAAAAAGAAGGGATAATGAGAAGAAGAGACATATTGTGTAACATTTATCCAAAACAACCATGAAACTAATGACAATGAAACGTAACACTATGCACGCAGAGCTTAGAACAAACTTCATGAAACACTAGATTCTAGGAAAATTAGTTGGAAATTTATGACAATCCAACTTATTATCTGAATATTTCACAGCTTAGGACAATCTTTAGTCGCTTAAATCGAGTAAGGCCTGCGGAAAATCTGCACAAATTATATCATGTGGTTGTTTCTCAAGTCTCAAAACTGCGGCATGCTTGCCCGGTCCACACGATCTTCAAGGCCAAGAAATGCATTTTTGATCCGAACAAGTTCCCTAATCACTTCCCCCATCTTCATTCTTTCTTTCGGAGATTCCATCGAACACGCAACGCCTATTTCAAGGACAATATGCAAGCAGTTTTCCATCTTGCCATTAATTTGGCTATGATTTTTGCTGTCCTTTTCTTCTGCTCCTGTTTCTACTTCTACTCTGCTTTGGAGAAGGCTTCGGTCAACAATCTGCGTTAGTCTTTCCGGTAATGCCGTCTTCACATATTGATGGATATTCAAACTCTCTTTAAAAATTTCATCTGTGGGCCTTTTTCCTGTGAACATTTCCAGCAGAAGAACTCC